>JALIZH010030035.1:0-25335 GCA_030522465.1 Rhipicephalus appendiculatus
TGTACGATGCGTACCATGGCGGTCTTATGCGAGGAGATCCATGCCAACCAGGCGCCGTTTCATTAAGGGGGCTTTATGTGTGTGCATATGTAGGCATCCTTTTTTTTTCTTTTTAATTTTTTTTTCTCTCTCCCTCTATCCTCTTTCCGATCCCTCTTTCCCCGCCCCTGTACAGGGTAGCAAACCGGTTCTTCTACCAGGTTAACCTCCCTGTCTTTTCCTTTATCTATTTCTCTCTCTCTCTCTTCGTTGTAGTACATTCGTATGGTAATGCGGCCACTCCAACATCCCCGGGTGTAATCCCCGTTGTGGTGTTTCGAATGCTCTTCATTGCGGCATAGTAGCAAAGAACAGCTCTGTAAACGAGAATGGCAGAGCAAAGAGCTTTGAAGCAGAGGGAAGAGGAAGGGGGGGGGGGGGGGCTGTTGTGAGTCAGGCTCATTCGATACCTGGGTCGCCCCCCCAGGGTGGTTGATGGATACATTAGTAGGGGCAACTCTAAATTCGCTTGCGGAACGAACTGGCGTATAAGCACGTGACGCGAGTGGAGGAGAATAAGAATCGCATTGAAATTGCCGCAGCACGTGTTTATGAGAATCACGGGGCAGTACGATTATCATATAAGGTTCAGACACTGCAGTCCATTTGGGTCCGCACTCCTTCGGAGCAGGCATCGGTGCGCACTTGGAAAGCTCGACCGGGGTCAGTGGGAGGTCATTTAGCAATGCGGCGAACACTAAATGTAGCGAGCGTAGGAGCTACTTGTACGAGCTAGCCTGTGCATGGCCTATCGGCTTTTGTCCGTGCTGAAAAAGACAGTGCAAGAGAAATCTCTTTGGTGAGTTTGAGTCCGATTGAGCCCTAAGCGCTGAATGTATTTCGTGAGTGAGTCTGAGTGTGCTCCACCTCTTTCTTGGTGACCTATGCTCGATCTACGGCTGACCTGTCATAAAAATCTGCTTCGAGTTTCTAACGTGACATAGACAGTTGCTGGTGAGCTGCTAGGGAAGCCCTCTTGGACACTTACTGAACAAGAAACCAGCAGTGATGTAAATTGTCTACTAAAAAAGAAGAACGGCTCCCATTTAATGAGACAGTTCAACATCCACCCAACCATGCGTGCTGAACAAAACCAGATAGTGGATTAGGCTTTAAGTGGAAAGATCAACTCAGTACAAAGACTAACGCAACACCTTCTCACGAATAGACTTTAAGGACCTTTCGTTTCAGAGTGTGTACGTTTGGGCTTGCTTTAAATAGCAGAACAACATGTCGGTGGTCAAGACTCCATGCGAATGCACACCATCGGTCCACGTACCATAGGTCGTGAACACGAGGAGCAAACAAAGTAAAAGGGGACCAATTTTCAATAATTGGCCGGGGTTGGTAAATACTGCGAAATTTAGGCAGCCCTTCCGCCGTAGGTAAACTGTTCGACAGACGCTTAGCCGAGTTCCTTTCACGATGACGGACAAAGACAATTGGACGCGATCATTGGAACAAAAGGCGACGAGCATTTTTGAATACAGCTCTGGCAGCTAAATTAGTGTAAGAGAATTGGCGTGGTAGAAACGGTAGCGAAGGAGAACTTGCTGTGAAAAACGAAAATACAAAGCCGGGCATTTCGCATCTCCAACTGCGTTTATTCGTACTGCGTCGGCTAAACAAAGAGAATGGTGCGACGAATCACTGAACCATTTACTGCCTCCTGGTACGAAGCCGAGGGAGTCTTGGAATTCGACACACCATGCCGCCGCCTCGCATGACAGAGCAAAGATTCAGCTTCGATTCGTTTGCCCCACAGTACCGAGAAGTAAAGTGGTGTGCACCGGAATTCGGTCTCACCGTAATCACAGATCGCTTTCAGTAGTAAGTACAAAATTCGAAAGGGGCGGCGCTTTGTTACGTGCTGAGAGCGTTTACTTGGCGAAACACGTTGATTGCGTTGTAGTGCCTTTCTTTAAACCCCAGGCTGTCGAATTGCTCCATCCCATCGAGATTACTTCTGTACGCTCTTCAACTTTCCTCTTATAGATACCAGCGGGCCACCACAATCCAAGCCAAAGCCAAAATAATGAACAACCACAGCGTTCGATCGCCAGCGTCTTTATTTAGTCGGCAGCTCAACGTTCTCGCAGTGCTCGGGCATGTTTGTTCTCGGGAACATCTATGTGAACGTTCCACTCGCAAAGGCGTGAGCAGGGTTCCCCTTGAGGAGGGGGCGAAGGTTCATCGCAGCCCCTCCCTTCTATTAAGGCAATGTATGGGGAAGACTTTTGCCCCCTCTCCCCTTACTCTTAGATGACTAGGGGGGGGCCGCACCCCCTGCCCCCCCATCCCCGTGCGCACGCTTATGTCCACTCGGGACCGTGACATATTCGGCCGAAGCCTGAACGGAAGATGATGGCTCATTTTCTACAACGACGCGAACGTGAAACTCCTCAGCCTTGCCATCTGCTTCCCTTCCCAGCATTGCGCGGCTGTTAAGTAGTTATGTTGGTAGTTATTTGTATATTTAATTTCCGCCTTTCCTTTCGTTTAACTTTTGGGGCGAAGCTTGCTTGCGGAGCGGCGGCGAGTAGGACAGCTTCTGTTTGACGGAGCCAAGCTTCAAACAATGGAGTGGCGCCATAGAAAGCTTTCTCTGAGCGTCTGACATCGCCTAGACTCTTTCGTCTTGCTTATTACAAGTAAACAAAGACAACGGTGCCTCGACGGTTGTGTGGTGGGGCGATGGGTCTATGGCGGTGGGATGGAATTTCGCGGAGCTCTTCAGGGCTAGTTATTCGCGCCAGCAGGGCTAGTTATTCATTGCTTTTGTTTTCTCAAACAAAATAAAAGAACGAAACAAAAGGTTCGCTCCAACAAAACCTGCGTTTTCGAGCTCCCTCAATCTTTCAGCGCTTGCTGCGTGAATTGCCGACGCCGGCCTGTTCACTTGGCATCTTGAAGGTGGCCATCAAGAATCATTCATCATTCTTGCCACTTCCTTTCAACGTGAGCTCGCCGCATAACATACGTGTTAACACTGATCCGATGCGTTGAGATGATAGGGGCCGATTTTCGCACCTTTTAATATTGGAAAAACGATGTGGATGCCGCTCCGCCTATTGTGTTAAAGTGGGGGGCGGATCGAAAAGGCGGACGGGTGTGAAGGGGTTGATTGCGTACACGCATGCGCACTGCCCCTATTTTCTTATACCTCGAGGTACGGTGCGGTCAAAAGTCACCGTATACCACTGGGGGATCTGTCAGCACCGTGACCACGCAAGCATATTTCACGCGGCCATGATGGTGGTCGTAGTATAATTGTACGCATTCTCCCACGCGGATGTCGGTAAAAGCGGACCTTCTTTTCCCGTACCCGCGTAATTGGTCGATCGCGTGTTTTGTAAGGACAGCATCTTCCTGGCATTAACGCCAAGCTTTCGAACTTAACGTGATATATGGATGCCCGAATGTTCTCATTGTTCCACTTTAAGTTTTCAACATCGTACGCTTTAGAGCTGCATGTACAGGCGCAAAAACGCCGGCGTACATAATTACAGCGCTGCATGCGATTTCAATTGGACGCGTGGTATCTTCACAAAGCACCTTTTCAACACGTTTTGAAGACCTTCGACGCAAACACCACCGGTAAGTCTGTAGACCACAGGCGTTTATGTGGCCCACCTTACGCAAGTGATATACGGCCCGTTCTTGTACCGAGCACCTTGTGTGGGCAATTCTTAATAACACCCTACGCGTAATATATACCTATACAAAGGTTTAATACTAGAGGAACCAAATGAGATAGAAAGGCGGTCGAACAGGGAAGAACATCGGGGTGGTCACGAGCCTGCGGCGGTTATAAGAAGGGGGGCTGCGCGTTGCCTCCCACGGCGAACAATAACAGGGATAGTAGCATCAAAGTATCCGGGTCAAATGAATAGATCATTGGGACACCATTAGGTGGGACTTAAACACGTGTGCGCCGTGAATAACAATACGCGTTACCGCCTTTTTTTGTGCATGCCAGCCTCGCATCGGCGCCACGCGACGACATCGAGTTACCACCCGTCGGTGTTTCCGTAATTCGATTACCCCGTTGCAGATGCCCTTCCCACAGCCGCCTACGCCCGGCACACCCATCTTTCGGCGTGCGTCTGGAGCGCCTCCATCTGTATATCTAACGCACACGCTTCCTCTCCCACATTCCTTTACTCTCCCCATGCACCCCATCCCTGTGCCGACCTGTTGAGGTGACCTCCACTGAGACAGTTACGGGTCGGCACTTGTCTCTTCACTTTTCCTTAATAACCCCTTTATGCGCCAGCGAGACAATGCCGCCGCGGTTGAAAATACCGCACCGCCATGCAAGGAGCGGGCAAAGCTAGAGAGGGGCGGCTGCTCTGACATAACGCGGTAAGATCATCTTCGAGAGAGAGAGAGAGAAGAAAAGGCAGGGAGGTTATTAATCAGATACACGTCCGGTTTGCTACCCTGCACCTGGAGGAAGGGATGGAAGGGCGAAGAAAGAGACAGAGTAAAAGAGAGATATTGGCAGAATCAAGCGCACAGTTGAGGGGGGGTGCGGCACGTCAAGTCTATAGGCGGTCGGACAGACGTGTTGACCTCTGTGCCTTCGAAGCGCAGAAAGCAACAAAACATATGAGAAAAACTGAGAGAAAAGAATAGTCTCTTCTTGAGATTGAAGAATGAAGGAGCAGGAGTATGTTTTCGCGTATACTGGTTGTACTGTGGAGCCTGGGCCTGTGCCACGATGCTGTTTGCCAACACCATTGAAAAGCATGGTTAATCCCTCCGTCACAGGATTCGGTATAACACGAAAGTAAAACGTGTCCTTGCAGAAGTAGCTGGATATGTTTATTGTACATTGACATAAGAGAGCTTGAACAATGTATTTTAGTGTTTGGCAGCTATAGCACCGTTTAACGTGGATGCACCCTCTTTGATACTTGGTGGTACATCTCCATCCCGACGGCTAACGTCCATGATCAATTATTAAACAAACCCTTGTGGTATCTGTAGTAGTTAACGGTGAGAGCTTAGTCAGAAAAAGTGGTGTGACAGCCCGAAAAGCGTTGATGATAGGGCGCAGAACTTGGTATGAGGTCTATATATATATATAAATTATAGATATATTGAAAACCACGGCCGGACTGCTGAGAAACGCAGCGCTCGACGTGTCCTTCCTGTAGGCCGGCTGCAATTAGCCCGGCTGCTGGTGTCTGCCTGTTTATCAGCCTCGCAGTACTTCCACTAAAGGTTGGAATGGAGGGAGAACATTTTTAACACGGAAGTATTTATGCCCGGGTCCAGCACGACTTCGCTGATGTATTTTCCGACACGGAAATATGCGAGTAAAATGGAGATAAAAGAAAATTTTTTCTTAATTTGGATGACCTGGGAGTCGAGCCCGCGGTCCGCGACGGGGGGAAGCGGGCGCTTTCACCACTGCGCCGCCGACCCTCATGCATATGCTTTTATAAACGCGCCTTATACCTTTCACATATGCTCCCTTTCACAGGGACCTTGTTGCCGTGGTGTGGTATCGCCGTCTTGAAGAGGTGATGTGAAGGGATGCATCATGATATTAAGGAGCACCTACAGGACGCGCTTCGGCATTCTCAGCGCTAGGGCGCCCTGATACCAGTGTTCCTTCGTTCAACGCTGGTTTCGAGTCGACCTACTGCGCGGCGTTATGGCTGCGCGGCTGGCTCCACGATTTCCGCTCCATTTTGTTTCAGTACAGTTTGAGTGAGTGCTTCGTTTCAGTGAGACACGCCAGCTGGCAGCGGGACGCCTTCGTGCGTTTGCGGTTCAAGCTACGAGATCTGCCTCTCGCGTTCGTGAAACCCTGTGTGGTAGCCACGTGGTCGTAGCGCATGCGTGTGCAGAAGTGTAGCTTACTCAATTACCGTAGAGCACACACCTTGCAGTTTCTGTCCTCAAATGGCGACGCTTTCCATGAGTGCGTATCGAGTACTAGCGTTTATTATGTACCTGCTGGTGCCATCTTTACACGGGATTGACCATACGCTGTGTCCACTTTGATAACTCCTTCAGCGACAACAAAGGTTTAATTTTGATCATTGACGTTAGTCCACCTGGCGTCAACGTAGGTGCGCCCACATCAAACGGTGCTATAGCCGCCATGTACCAGTAGACATTGGGAAAGCTCTCATTTATCGATATATAGTGACCATTGAACTACTTTTGTAAGGACGCGTTTCACTTTCGTGTTATATCGATTCCTATGACAGAGGGATCAGCCATGTTTTATAGTACAGCTCTTAGGGGCCGGTTGCTGGGTTTAGCGGCGTCGCCGTTGGCGTTGTCACCGTCGCAACCGATTGAGCGAACGAGGACGAAAGAGAGGGAACGCGGAGTCTGCCGATATCCCGAGCCACCGGCCTTAACTTCAGTTTCTTCCTCCGTCACGCGCGCTGGCCCCTCGGTTGGAGCTCGTGCGCATGCAGGGCTGGCACCTGCGCTGTGGCTGGCTTCGCTTGTCGTAACGGGGCTGCCGGCGTTTCGCTTGGTTCGTGACGCCTACAGTACACAGAGTAATGTGCGTAGCACTCGAGGGCTGGCAGTTTCTGAGGCAATATGTGACGAACGTTACAGTGATACAACTGTGGATAGCCAAAACTTCAAACACAGTTAGCGTTGCCCAACACGAAGCTGCGCTCACAATTCTCATTAGGGAGTATAGTGATCGCCCGTAAATTTTTTCCCCAGAAAAAGATGTGACGGAGACCTGGCCTTCAATGCACGTTAAGTAGTTGCTTTCATGGCATATTTGTTTTCGTCGCAGCTCTTAGCTTAAAGGTTATGATTCAATTACAAAGAATATTCCCCCACAATATCTTAGAGACTTGGTTGTGCTTAAGGTTTTTTAAATAGAGAGGCAAACTTGGCGGCCCAACCAGCGCAAGTACAGTGGATTTGCGTAATTGGATGTGTTCGCACGCTTGTACATTCCGGCTCCGTAAGCAGTTTCGAAGACGATGGTTCGCTCATTTTGACGCGGGACATAGCATTTTGCTCCTGTGTGGCATTCTACACTCCGTGACAACTTATCTAGACATTGGAGCGAAGGCTACTTAGAAAAACATATACATGAATATTATGGATGGGAGAAACATTTAAATTGTTCAGTGTACATTTTAGTGTCATATTATGAGTATATTTTTGTTCGAAATCTAAATACTCGTTTGCGGCCGCACACAGACGTCACAGACGCTATGTTTCTTTGGAAAACGGGTGGGCTGAAAAGGTGGTGCTGTCTAAGAAATGGCAAGAAAAGGAAACCCTTCTTGCACGATGAACAATAATTTCACCTACATTTTCCCGCAACTGTTTGTCTCATAATAAATAAAGCAGTATTTATTTCAACAAGGAAAGTTAGAAAATTACCAGTAAACTTAAATAAGTACTATTTTTTGGCGGGGTAGCAGGCATGCGCTTTGGTTCTGTAGCTTCCACAGTGCTGTCAAGAAAAGTTGTTGCCGAATATAGAAAGCACTTGAAACCGTTAACCACATGGGCACTCTCGATGGATTTTAAGGCAAAGGCCATCAATGGTCATACTCGCGTCCGCCCGTCCGGCCGTGCCCTGGAACGGCGCCAGCTGTGGCTTCTCGCCCTCACACTCTCACAGCAATCACGTGATGGTACAGGGTCTCATTGCAGCAGTCGAGTTAAGGTGGAACCGCATGGCGCGTTTTCCGCGAGCGAAAAACGCGACGCGCGGAGAACGCCCGTGCTGCCGCGGTCGCAAGTGCACCCGCATGGAAAGAAAGTAGCGGCGTTTTCGCGCCGCGTTTGCCGGGTCGCTAGCTTTTCGTCAAAGCGCACGGCAGCTTCAAAAGGTTCCGCCGAGATGCGTGTATGTCGGCGCCGTCTGGCGGCATTGGAAAAAACCGCACACGCGTCTGCACCCCAAACGCTGGTTGGCGGACGAACGGGAGACGCTACGCGCGAGGCGTTTTTTAGGGGCGAAGCTCCTTAAGCCGTGGGTCGTGCGTCCTCGATGTATGTAGTTGTAGGTAGCCACCTATCGTTTAGTTCTTGGAATGTCCGCTAGATGGCGGTACTTGTATATGATGAGTACATTTAGGGGCGAAGCTCCTTATGGCATCACCTCGGCGGTCCTCGGTTGTCCATGCATTCTGAGTAGCCAGTAGGCACTGGATTTCGACCTCCAAGGTAGTGCCTGTGTGAGATGTCTCCTGTGCGTGATTAAACAATAAAAAAATTCACAACGTAGATGTAAAATTAAAGTGAGCTGCGAGTCGCCATGACTCTCATCGACCCTTTAGTATAAATGCGCCCGATCTCACGTCGTTGATGATGTACTGCGCAGAATTCGTGGAAGATTACCGGTTTACCGACGCACCTCCGAAGCTTCGCCCACTCATCATCATTCACTCCGTGGATATGGTGTCGTCATCTCCAGTTCTCGTCTCGTTTCCGAGAGGGCGCTGTCCTATAGACATGCGTACAATATGGCGGTTGGGTGAAGGTACGCTAGATGGCGTTGGCGGTGCAGCTGCTCTCCGATTGCGCGGACCGCCGTACGAGTGCGCTTGCCGGATCGTGCTGCTTGGCGGACCATGGACGACGACCGGTCGTTGAAGTTTGAATAAAATTTCACACACACTATAGCTTTGATTACTGCTGGGCGAAACCACTGAAGGTTTCACGGTGTAACCATGATTGCTTCAGTCACCATAACTCTCGTCGACCCTTTAGTATAAACGCGCCCGATCTCACGTCGGTGATGATGTAGCGGGCAGAATTCACGGAAGATTCACGGTTTACCGATGAACCTCCGCAGCTTCGCCCACTCATCATCATTCACTCCGTGGATATGCTGTGTTTTTCTTTTTCTACTCCGAGTAGGAAGATGCCGCGGTGCGATTTCGCGATGGCGTTCGTCAAAATAACGCGCGCGTCCCTCCGACCACGCGTCAACCGCGCCTGAAATCGCGCCATGCGGGACGGTTTGACGCGATTTCGCGTGGGCGTTCGTGAAAAAGACGCGCGCGTCCCTCCAGCCGTGCGTCAATCGCGTCGGAAAACGCGCCATGTGGTTCCACCTTTAGTCGGATTTCTTCCACGCGCACGCGTCTCCCCTGTAGCCCGGCCACTATCCGCCCACTCATGCAAGGAGCGAGACGCGCACATTGCGTTCCATTCTGGCCATAGGCGTGCGCACGGGGGGGGGGGGGGGGGTGGCAGGGGGGGGGGCGCAAAGCCATCCCTATACATTGTAAGGGGGGCGACAGGGTGGGAGGGGGGGGCGCAAAGTCAGCCCCATACGTTGACATAATAGGGAGGGGGGGAGGGGGGCGCTGCGACGAACCTTCGCCCCCCCCCCCCCCCCCCCCTGAAGGGGAACCTTGCGCACGCTTATGATTCTGACCTACCCCTTCAGTATAGAAAGAAGTCAATACACAAAGAGGTCCTGCTCTCTCGTGGAGTTTTATAGCCATGGCTGCTAGGATTGCTTTAAACTTACATGTGGTCAATATGCATCTTAAGTGTAGCTCGGCCGTCTCAACAGCTGTGTTTTCATTTTTATTGCGCCAAATGTGAAGCTGCTCAACATTCGAAGTCAATTTTCGATATACCGATCAATCTGCGCGCTCAGCCTATAAAACTAACGTTTCAAAACTGAAAAAAATCACAGCATATCCACGGAGTGAATGATGATGAGTGGGCGAAGCTCCGGAGGTTCATCGGTAAACCGTGAATCTTCCGTGAAATTCGCCCAGTACATCATCAAAGACGTGACAAACACTGTGTGTATATATACAAGAAATTTATATTTTATTCCTGAGCCGCGATTTTCCGTTTTGTTTTCGTTTCTTCGTTGGTCGTCGTTACCGTTTACATAAACCGTGGCTTCCGTTCCCCCTTCATTATAACGGCTTTATGGTCGGTGAAATCGAGGGAGAGCGGTTCCTGGATGGGTCGTAGTGGACAGCTTGCAAAGACGAGATCGATGCAGGTTCCTCGGATGATGGTTGGTTGCATGTGGTCAAACGATATGCATGTGAGACCATATCGCGATGCCATGTGTTGTATGAGCCAACTGTTCTCAGTGATGTCAACATGTCGCCCACCTGTAGGGTAACGCGACACGCTTATTCTTCATCGTCATCAGCGTCATCGTTATGACGCATAGTGGGTACATTCCATGTGCTGTGCCGTGATGGCAGCGTCATCGTCATCGCACAGGGGTGGCTACGACAACGACGCGGGACTAGCCTATACCCTAAGGAGCTTCGCCCCTAAAAAACATGGGCAGCCAGGATAAACTTCAATTGTTAATGACTCCCCGTAAAAATTATTAGAAACATGTTCGCTCTTCATATTGTATACTTTGTTTCTCTAGCAAGCGTTGTTAATGACATCACATCAAGATGGACGGAATTCGTATGGCTAATGAACGTTAACGTTCACATTTTTTTTAAGGCTTCGTGGCATTTTTTCGTTCTGTCGTCTGTCATTAAGCGGTAAGCAAGCCTCTTCGGCACAGCGTGAACGCGTCAACAACAGCCAGTTTTTAAGAGACCGTATTCCATTCGCAAACCACGGCGCGGTATCATCCTTGACCTGCAGCCATCCGTTACCGAGAGGCTCGCATGCCTGCTCGGCTGTGTTATCCCTTCCTCGCGTCCAGGTTTCATCAATGCGCCAGCGCTGCAGAGCTCTTTATGTGGACACTGGACCTCTTCGATCTGTCAACACTGACTCATTTCAGGGGCGAAGCTCCTTAGGGCCTAGCCTTGTTGGCCTCAGTCACACTACACAAAACCTAAACCGAAACGGAACACCTGCACAACGAAAAACGAAAACATCTGTGTAAAAAGCCGACTTTCTCTCTGTGTACATCAGTCATGTATATGACAGCACAATAAAAGGCTGCTAACGAGAACAAAATAAAAGGCCACAACGCCGTGCAAATGCCGACATTTGAGCACCCATCAATCAAAGCATATGACCGATGTTCACAAGAATAAAATAAAACACCATTACACTAAACAAAAAAAAAATTAGGCAGATCCCAAGTACCATGGGAATCGATGTTATGCGAGGCATCTGGAGGTAAGGTGATTGGGCTGTAATTTTTTTTATTGAGCGAAACGTTATGAAATGACGCTAAAGATGTCTACAAATGTTGCACGCACAGACATCTTGAACAGTCGCATATGTTTCATATAACCAGTTGTTTACAGTTGTGTAACGATGCCGACAGAAACATGGATATTGCCAACACTAGAAGTCGTAAGCTGATATAGAGCTTGTGCTTGCAAGGATAGTAGCCCTGGATAGTGCTACGTAGACCAACTACAATGGATGGCGCTCAGGTATACGACTGACGTTAACCCGTCATGACTCCGTCATAGGAGTACGTATGTAATGTTTATAAAATTAGATAGAGAGCATTGCAACCACAATATACGTTTCACCAACATTACGCCTGCATAGGGTGTTCTTCCAAAGCAGTTTCGAGGCCTGACGCGGCTCAGTGGTAGAATGCTTGATTGCCACGCAGAATGCTTGGGTTCGATTCCTGCTGGGACTCTCATTTCTATTCTTTGAATTCCTCGCGTCAACGCCGCCGATGTCTGTTTTTCTTAACGGTGTCACCTTCAAATTACCAGTGTCAACGCCACCGATGTCAGTTTCTCTTACCGCTCTCGCATTTATATTACCAATGCCTGTTCTCGCCGTTCCTGGGTAGATATAAATAGTCAAAGTTTTGTGGCGCATACCCGCATTCCGCAGCCCGTGGTATACGGGTATGAGCCACACGTGTCTGGAGGAATGAGTTTGACGACGTACGCGACGGCATTTTCACGTTATTCATGTCATGACCAGCCAAACATATTCGTCAATTCCTCTTACCCTCCAATACAAATTTTGGTCTACCCCAAGTTAAGGAGGCCATGACGATAGCACCCAGACGTAGGCGGCTAGATAGATAGATAGATAGATAGATAGATAGATAGATAGATAGATAGATAGATAGATAGATAGATAGATAGATAGATAGATAGATAGATAGATAGATAGATAGATAGATAGATAGATAGATAGATAGATAGATAGATAGATAGATAGATAGATACGTAGATAGAAACGCAAAAGTGCTTACAGTACGCAAAGAAATGCTTCGCATTTAATAAATGACCACAATAACATAAAAGCACCGACATTTAGGCACCCATTAATCAAAGCATATGACAAAAAAGATTTTAAGAATAGACTAATATCAATCATAATTGTGACAGAACAATATAAGACATCTAGAAGCACAAACCTTTTATACTAGTCGGCCATTTGAACGTAGAGATTATGGACCTTCAAACCTAGCGTTTGTCGTCAACGCTCACTGCGCGCTGTTATGGTGGTTAGAAAACCGTTGCTACAGTTGAAACATACGTGTATGTGAATCGATACACGGTTACCGAACGATCCCCGTGCTTCGCCCACTCATCAACATTCACTTCGTGGATATGCGTGGATTTTTTGGATTAGTACGGGTGTCTGTTGGAGAGACCTTTTTAAAAGTGTAACGTACTTCCTCAAGACTTGTGTGCCTTGAGAAGTGCTACTTTTCTTCGTTACTTGCCCAGCCACCTCGGAAGTTATGAGGATTCGACTTGAAAGTGCCCAAATGGAGGTCGTTGGTTATTATTCAAGTGATAGAGTCCGAAATACATTTGACAGAGCAAGGATAAACCCAAATGAAATAAAAAGAAAGAATTCTGTGGTCTGGAGCCTGAATAGGGAAGCACGAAGTTGTTTCGGTACTAACAGTTGTTTACCGAACTGGCAAACCACCGTATAGGCCCAGCGTTTAAATTGGCTGCTAGCTGCTCTTAGAAGCAGTTTTAGCGTTAGAAATATTCTGTCAATACAAGCTCGAAGTAATTGAATGGCTTAGCAGTGCTTTTGTCTGGGCAAGTTGGTGGACAGGACCAGTGCAAGTTCAGCACTGGTCCTGTCGTACTGTGTCTTTCGTCCCGTCTTTCGTGCTGTTTTATTTTCGTAATTGAATGGGTCTACTACACGCCCTCCCCCCACCACACCGTTTCAGTTAAGAAAGGAGAGAATTGGGAGATTCAAACAAAAGGTAAGCACAGTTGCCAAAACCATAGGTGTGCGCAAGGGGGGGGCGCCCCCCCCCCTTGTCAGCTGAGAGGGGGGGGCGCTAAGTCGGTCCCATACATGGACATACTTGGGAGGGGGGGAGCTGCGATTCGGGGGGGGGAGGATCACGAAGTTAGTTTCGGGAGGAGCACGTGTCCGGTGTGCCAACCTCTGGCTACACCCCTGTAATCGCAGGTATATTCGCAGAACAGATGGGAAGGAGTTAAGGTACTAGGTGCTGTACTATGGGTTAGCCGTAAGCCGTATGTGATATGAAATTCGAGATCATAAAAATACACATCATGTGTCGGTGTTTGCTAAGAAAAAAAAAATGTACACAGATTTTCCTTAAAGAGTCCCCAGGCAGGAGTAAAGTTTTTGCTATTGCTTGTGACCTTCCCTAGAGCTTTTCTTTTTTCGGGTGCAATCGACGTGGTGTCTTTCACTTTTCTAGCGTTTGTCAGCGTCTGTGAAGGCTTCATGGTAGGCTTATCCCGCGACTACCGACGTGGGTGTATGGCATCAAATTTTCGCACAGCCTGAATTTTCCTGATGTGTACTATCTTAGATATCGTCTCTTCATACTGCCATGTAGAGGGCTTTAATTGCACCACCGCCAAATCCGGCGAAGCTTTCATAGAAAGTGTTGTACGTTTGGACTTGCGCTGCACCGTGGGCATGAATAACGCCTTCTTAAAGGGCGACTAAACCACCCTGAGGTCGAAATGTAGTTGTGATGGGGAAGTTGTGCACGTGTCTACAAGGAACACGTAGCCGTGAGAATTTTTCGAAACGGTGCCGCGAAACTGCCACCCCCTGGCTACGCCACTGCCCCACTTCCATCCCTGAGAGTTTTCTTCACGTAATGTGTTCTTGCACTGCCTGCGGGGTCGCATGCATTGCAAGTTTTCTGCACTTAACGTGGCAGTACACTGCGTCCGGGATCGGAGGCAAATTCAAACTTTCCAGACGATTTGAAGGTATTTCAACGTTTCCTCGCGTCGTTTTGCACTACCTCTGGTATCCCCCCCCCCCTACCTTTGACCAAGCGACGATGCCAGATCGTGACGCCATCATATGACGTCACAGTGAAGTCATATGACGTCACAGTGAAGTCACCAATTTTGGACGATATATGTGGTGTCATGATGACCTCATTACAAGATTTCTTAAATCGTTCGTGTTTTTGGCGCTGACGACGGTTGCTTTTTGCGTTTCATGAGGCACCTCAGGCTTTTGCCTGAAAATAAACACCATTCAGAGTAATCGGTACTACGCAGTGGGACAGCAATACTTCGTCACTGGAACACAGACAGATAAAGGAAAGTTTATTGAACAAGTGTACACAAACACTGGAGGCACTTATACACTAAAAGTTCGAAATGGCGTCAGTAGAACTTATACAAACGCTAGACACAATTTTAAACGGACATCTATAAAACACTGTGCGGTACTAAGAAACTATAGAAAAAGAAACATGCTACCTCTCGAGGAGCTGGAGAGAGAGAGAGAAAAAGAAAAAAGGGGGGGGGGGGGGTTCGAGTAGCATAGCAAGTCGGATGACATGTTTCCCTGCTTAACTCAGTATGGCGCTGCGGGAAATTCCAGTTTATCCCCACGTAATACGAAAAACCGAGTGTGCCAGCGCCTTAAAAAGGCATCAACACCACTTACATCTAGGTCGTCGACTAGGTATCCAAAAATAATTTGATAAATTCGGTGTAAGACCGGGAATGCTGCTCGCTGTGGTTGTCGACGAGCTTCTGCTTGGCACCGACGTCTCCAGATGACGTACATTGTCACTGGGAGTACCAATTGGACAAACAGGCCATTTTTCCTCTGCGACAGTGATGTAGCCCTAACTCCAAAGGCGCGCCAAACAAGGTGCCACACACCCTTGGTAGCAACGCATTCAAATAACGCATGCTTAGTGGTCTCGGATTTTCCACAATTCGCGCACTTATCATTTGGCACCACGTGCCACTTTGCGAGGCGTTGACACGTCGGTAGCACGCTCCATCTTCTCAGCCAGTCAAATTCGCGAACCACCTCAGGAACTTTGCTCTTTTTTCAGGTCTTCCATCGGCTTGGGTTCGTTTTTCTTTTATCTTCATCTTCTAGTGTCTCTTCCGTCAGCAAGTAGCTTAACTCTATTCGCGCTAGCTCTTCAAACCCTTCTCCCTCCGTTTTGTTATCTACTGTGCGTTTAAAGTCGCACACAGTCTTGTAAAACTTCAGTGGTCTCTCAGCTTGCGGTCCACTGTATCTCTCTGTCGTAAACGTATTCTTTAGAGTACTTGTCCAGTACACCAAAAGGCGCTTTCCTGGGAAGTGCGCTGACGGAGTGCTAAAACCATGAAGCCAAAGCAAATGTGAAACGTCAGTCCACGATACAGAGCGGGACCACCGTAGGCTCTCTGGTTTCCAGAAGCAAAGCTCCGCACGCATCCTTCACTGCTCAAGACGAGGTCACCTATGATGAGCCGGACTGAGTCAAGGCATGTGCTACTTGTACATTTTTATTTCATATCTCTTTTGAGGTGTAACTTAGGCTACTGCTTTTATCTACTAATGAAGCTCTCCAGCCGACGTGAAAACATTACCGAAAGAAAGGCACGAGTTCATAATTCATTGCAAAACGTTTCATACATCAAGGTGCAACGCTGCGGAAGCTATGCAGTGAAGCTCGACCAGCAAAATGTGTTAGTACGCGCGTCCCGTTGTAGTAAACGCTTGAGCGAGTCGAGCATGAGCCCGCGCGTGATGCGTCGCCACACGCTGAAAGTGAAACACCGAACAGTAAAAAAATAAATAAAATGGTTGGTCCCTCCGTCATAGGAATCGGTGTAATACGAAAGTAAAACATGTCCTTACAGACGTAATTGAATGTTTACTCTACACTGATATAAGACAGCTTTCACAATGTCTTTTGGTGTTTGGCAGCTATAACGCCCTTTAACGTGGATACGCCAACGTTGACGCTTGGCGGTACATCTCCAACCCGACGACAAACGTCCATGCTCTATGATTAAACACACCTTTGTGATAGCTGTAGCAGTTAACGGTGAGAGCGTAACAAGAGAACGCGGTGTGATAGCCAGAAGAGCGTCGCTGATTGTCCGTACAGCTTGGGCTAACGCGGCAGCCGCGTGGAGCGCGTGAAATAGGAACATGCTCTATCTCTGCGCCGGCGTCGCCAAGCGCGCCAAACGCCGCCGGGCGCGCCGGCTACGCCCTGATGCCAGACTATAAGTTCTCCACCTTTCGCCGGCGTAGCTTAATCGCGTCTGGGGGCAATTAAGCGTCTGGGGACGACTTTTCTGGGGGCGAGCGTAAGCGGCGAACGCGGTGTTAAGCCAGGCTATGGCCTGGCTTAACACCGCATCATGCTATGAGCGAGGTGGACGCTTGGACTAAGGTCGCCACCTGGCGGTTTGTTAAGGCGTCGAACTGAACCTTTCTAATTGAAAGCGCGCCGAATCGGACGGCCGCATAGCAACGACGCGCTGAAGGAGCTAACCGTGGAGGTCACGGTCTTGATGCATTACCACCCCGCCGACCAAGATTACTGTGAGAAGACAATGTTAGATGTAAAAGGCACATTTGTATATAGTTCAGGGAATGTGACCATGGCGCAGTGGATAGCGTGCCCGGCTGCTGCTGCCGCGGACCCAATGGTCGTGGGTTCGACTACCACTGACGAAAAAGTTTTTCTTCGCTATCTGATCGTCTACATTTTTTAGGCGTCATTTCCGCGACGGAAATACCTTACTCAAATTCTCGGTGGACTCCGGCATAAAACACTTTCGTGTTAACAAAAAGACGCTAAGCGGTCTAGAACAACGTATTGACAACTGTATAACTAGCTTATGTAATCGCGCTTTTTTAACGTACAGGGACGGACTGGATACACCACAAACACATAGCGCATACTATTTCCAGGCGTTTTTTTCACATATACAGTCGAACCCACTTATAACAATACTCAAGTGCCATGAAAATGTCATTGTTATAACCGATAATTGCTATAAACGGGTTGCACTAAAAAATGCCAAGAAATATATGCCAAGAAACACCAGTAATAAGGATGACAAAGCTGCCGATTTTTCGGACATGATCGAAAATTCAGACGCTTTGACGGGATCGCCACAAGCCCCATAAAGCCAACGTATGACAACGTCTGCAGTTTGAGACGCCGAAACTCTTCGAAGTCTCAGCTTTTTAGTGAAATTGCATGTCCGAAAGTGCGTGAACAGAAGCCACCACTGCTCCCGCACCGTAGCGAATTTTCAAGGTCAGCTTTGCCGCAAAGCATACTGCGAATCCGAAGGGGCACTGGGGGGATGTTGAGGTTGTGGGCGGAGGTTCAGCAGCTTGAATTTCTTATTTTCTTCTTTCTTTCGAGGATTTCGCGTTCCATTACCTTTCGGCGCGGACACCCGAAAGCCAGAATTCATTTTCACAAGGAAGGCATCGCAACAAACCTGAGGCAAGATAAAAAAATTCTAACATGGGCATGCGCAGGATAAAAGTTTAGTTGTTATTATGAAGAGAATTTCTTTTAAAGAAAGATTAATCGATGGTGCGCTGCTACATGCGTCGGCATGTGCATGTGTCATCATATAAGATTCGGTTATAACTCGTTCCATCTTGTTATGAACCTGTGTCAAGATTGTGTTTTTTTTCGAAAAGCGGCGTACATTTACACTGCGATACATGCGTTGCTAGATTGCCCGGATGCGCGATTGGCTTACAATTATTGCTAAGCTGTCTTAATCTTGTGTTTAAACGTCTTTCCCTCAGTCCGAAGTACATCCTACCGCATGTCAAGGGAATATTGTAAACTACTTCCTTGTTGCTATCCATAAACTTTATAACGTGGTTGATACTGCAATTCTTACTCTTGCTTTCTTTCTTGCAGCCGTTCCCCTTGCTCTTATTGTATAACCAGGTTTGTTGATATCTGAAGCACGAAACAACATCATTGATTAGTCAGCCTAAATAAGTCGGTCGGTCGGTCGGTCGGTCGGTCGGTCGGTCAAGAACAATATTGAGGGGTCCTGAGAAGAAAAGAAATAATATTACTGGTGGTAAAATCATTGGAGTATTTCTTGTTGCGAACGCATCTGCTAGGGTAGCACATTATGTATGAAACGGAGTGCAGAATGTTGCTAGTCAGCGGATATACTTAAAAGGGAACACAATGTTATTAGGTTGAAAGTGCATAGGCTTGCTGTTGGGCAGATTCGAAAAGGAGCTGCAGGTCAAGCTAGAAGTTGCCATTTCAGTTTATTTTAGCAGCCCGTTTTCCACCAAATAGAACACAGGCAATATAATACATGGAGTTTCTGTCACTGAACAACAAATAATAACATTTTGAATTTGCAAAGGAAGGAACACAAAACACAACTACTTCCCTCTAGAAATGTCTCCAAGGCACAGGCTTGTTGCGAATAAGAAATAATCGAATTATTATAGCTCCCGCATGCCTGTACGTAGCTTGTCTAAAATAGAAGGAGTTTTTGCCAAAACTAAATTTGTAACGGTCCATCTAAGAACTCAGTAAGACAGTTTAACAACTCAGTGCTTCCTTGAAGCCGCCCATCAATAATGTAATGTAGATTTAGAATGATACCAGTCCAGCTTCAAATCTAGTTAAATCTGGCTGAAGATGAAGTCGTGCTCCGTCTTGTAGCGGGTGTTTGTGGTTGTCGTATTCACTCGAAATGACTTGCTGCTCATCAGAATTGGCGCGTAGCATCAAGGCAGATAGCGGGCAGCGCCAGCAGCCTGCTAGCCATCTGTTTGCTGACAAGCCCATCGACTCGCTCCTTTGTCTTTGCAGTCGCACCCGCGGTTAGGGGTGGCCTGGATGCACACCAGCCTGCTGGAAGAAATATGGGCGGATCGGCTAATACGACAAAAGGAAAGAAAGAAAGAAAGAAAGAAAGAAAGAAAGAAAGAAAGAAAGAAAGAAAGAAAGAAAGAAAGAAAGAAAGAAAGAAAGAAAGAAAGAAAGAAAGAAAGAAAGAAAGAAAGAAAGAAAGAAAGAAAGAAAGAAAGAAAGAAAGAAAGAAAGAAAGAAAGAAAGAAAGAAAGAAAGAAAGAAAGAAAGAAAGAAAGAGAGGAATAAAGAAAGGCAGTTTAACAACGCAATGCTTCCTTGAAACCGCATATCAATAATGTAATGTAGATTTAGAATGATACCAGTCTAGCTTCAAGAAAGAAAGAAAGAAAGAAGGAAAGAAAGAGAGCCTAAAGACAATGGTTAGTCTTTAGGCTTGGGATGCTATTCTAGGCATTGTCAAATTCCGCCATTGGTCAACTCTGAACGGCACAGAGCGCTGCTACGGCCTCTCTTATTGGCTAAAAATGACGCCATTGCAGAATTTGGTAATATGGCGCAATTTGACAGTGTAGACCTCCGCGCCCTTGCTTGCTACTTCATGTGGGAATCATAAGAAACATGTCCATTAAGTGCGCCAGAATACAAGCTCAATATCGCCGGAAAGTAGCCACAGAACGACTTTGAAATTTTCATCGCCAGACGGGAGTCGTAATGCGGCGAATTCGACGCAATTTAGCCGCCAACGGCAAACTCTGAAAAGAGAGAGTTCTTTATTGAAATAAAATGATCAGCAGCGTATGTTCCCCTTGCTTTTCCGCAGGAAGGGTGCAGGAGTTGGATAAAGGCCGTAGAAGGATGTGGCCAGAAAGATGTAAAAGGATAACAATACAATTCAGGTCTTGTAATAGCTTTTTGAGGCCATCTCTCAACAGATAATGTAAAGTAGGGAAAAAAAGGAAAGAACTCTCAAGACTGCTCCTTTGTCGCATGACTCAGGAAGCTTCCGATCTCGCCACATCGAAGCGACGAAATATTTTGGTAATATTAAAAGCCACGCTGGCGTGCTGCGCAAGGACTCAGGCGGGACTTGTCCGTCACTCTTCAAAAGGGCCGATCTCAAGTGTGTCAGGGCAGCAACAACCACCTGCCATCTACAAAGAAGCATTGGACATCCTTCAAAAGAACGCGAGCAAACTTGCCGAGTTGATTGGCAGAGTTGTCGCTACACTCGCTCAAGTGGCACTCTTGTAGTGCTGTGAAACTTGCAAAGCTGGGATGGTGTAATAAGAGTTGACAGAATTTTGAAGGTGATTAATTAGTTACGCACACACACACGCACGCGCTTTGAAGCGTCCTGTAAAGTGTTTACGGTTTTTAGTTATCTGAGCAGATCATGGTTCTGTACGTTCCCTCGTTATCACAAACCTAAGGCGTTCGCTTTCGCCTCGCTCGTCATCAGTGACGCCACAGGCGCCTAGCTGACAAGGTTAATTAAAGTGGAAGCTTCATTTCACGGACCAAGGAGAGTTATAGGTTAGCGCGCCATACATGCCAGCGTCGCACTGCTTGTCCTGTGGCGGCAGAGCGTCAAGGGTTAATTGGATGTCCTGAGCTCTCTTAAAGCTTAGATCCGCACGTAACCAACGCTGTGCACGTTTTGTGGCATCCAGCAATCACAAAGAAAAAGATGGTTAGTTGAAGTGACAGCAGGCGAACCTGTTATAACGAAGGTCATGCTGCTTTTGCAAGATAAAAAAAATTGATATTTCGGAAATATTGATATTCCTTCGTCTCGTTACTCTTAAGGCTGCCGCCTTAAGAGTACGAACTTCTTTTATGGTACATTCGACTGGTCGTAGTCGAGCGCTCCGCAGACGCTGAAAAAACTTATGTAAAATGGCAACTAACCATTGATACTAACATTATCAAGTCAAAACATGATCAGGAAGGAGAAACATGACTTGCATAACAGCTTGTTCTCGTTGATAAGTTTTAAAGCTGTTGAATTCAACACTTTCATACACAGTCAGAGCGCTCTCAAACGACCGGTCGAATGTACCATTAGCTTCTCTTGTACTAAACTCTGTGAATATATGCGAATGAACGCAATACAGAAACGAAAGAAGCTCAAGGCCACCGGCTCACATCAATTACAGAAGAGGGGCGGGTGGAAGAGGCGGTGGAGGCGGGATGGCGATGGCTGGCACATATGCCGCACCTTTCCGGCGACCCTCGGGCCACACAGTGTGACCATAGGCGGATGCTGACCGAGTCGATCGCCGCTAACCGGGGCAGACGCGTTTCGACCAAGCCGGTACTGATTCACCGCCAACCGAGATGTCAGGCTGAGAGCTGGCGAACAGCGTCCCTTATAACCGCCGATTTGGAAACTTAGAGCCCAAATGCCACCACGCTTATACGGGGGCTGCTAATATTTCATTCAGGTTGGACACATCTAACGTAGCAAACAGTAAAACGCTGTTAGAATGGATTTAAATACGGTTACGTCGTGGCTGACTGAGCTTGACTAACGGATCCTTGCGGAGCCTGTATTTTAGAGCAGTTCTAAGCTGCGCTTCCGTTAGTCCTTTCTTTTGTATTCCTGCATGCCGACATTTCTGCCGGCAGAACGAGTCAACACGGATCAACGACTTGAAATTGCTGTTCTAACATATTCGTGAAGAGTAATTAATATACGTGTGTTTTATACCGTTCTATAAAGCTTACAGGAAAAGAAAAGAAGTTCAGCTTGTTACACGCCTTGAGAGCCGTCGGACAACGAGGCTGCAAGCGCATAATGTGTTTGTGATTGGCTAGGGAGATCACGTGGGGTCGGAAATACACCGCTGGATTTGAAATACGCACGCTTACACACTTCGAGCATCACCATCATCGTCTTCCTCACCATTTAGCAGCAGCATAATTTCCATCATCATCATGATCATCATCGTCATCACATTTTTTTTATTTCTTTATTCACTCCCCCCTGTGAATGCGTGATCTGCGTGATGCATGCTGCTACTGCTGCTGCTGCTCCTCCTCCTCCTCCTCCTCCCCCTCCTACTACTACTACTACTAATACTGCTACTACTACTACTACTACTACTACTACTACTACTACTACTACTACTACTACTACTACGGTGATGGGGACGGCACAGAATTTTCCCTTTCTTTTAAGGCAAAATTCCTCTAATTTCTCTGCGAAAGTCAGTGTCTTGTCCATTGAAATAGACAATCAGCAACTCCGTATGAAGTTTCCTGGTTTGACCTGCTCTGGCAGAGTACAGAACGTAAGGCAAAGACTGCTTACCACTCTGTGTATGCCGAACGTCACGGATTTTCGCGAACAGTGGATCATCCCACCTCCCCGTGAAATTCCGGCAGAAAAACAACATCTTTTTTTTAGGACTAGCTTCATGTGCGGAAGCTAGTCCTGACAGGAAACAAGCATCTGAATACCGACAGCTACAAACACACTTTTACCCAAACCCTGTGCACCTCCACAGGAGCTACCCACACCTGTACCCGTACAATCAATGCAAACTATGCACAATAGACAGGGCTACGTTTAAACATATGCTGTGGGAATGTCCCAAATTATCAACAAGTTCTCCCGAGGCCCTCCGGGAGCGGTGGCGGCTCGTGCTGCTCAGCTCGGAGGTTCAAGACCAAAAATGGGCCTATCCAGCAGGGCCAGGGAGGCTATGGGGAGAGACAAAGTCTCCTGGTACCTACCTGTGCGGTCTAGCCCGGACCACAAACATGCCGGGTCTTGTAATAAAGTTTATTCACTCACTCACTCACTCACTAGCTTCATGTCAAGCTGACTGGACAGAGCACGTGCACGCGTTATCCTTGCGTGCAACGTCTACATCTTCTTACCCTTCTGCGCGCCTCTATGTAACGTCCTGGAAAACTGCGTTTATGTGTACACATGTGTGCGTATACGTGATACAAAGAGCCCCAGGCTGTTGTTCGCGTGGCAGCGGGTCTTAGATTATCCCCGTTGTTCGCGTGCGAGGGCGGAACTGTAGCGCGAAAGGTCCGGTTGAGGAATGAAGACTGCTCTTTTTCGGGCCGGACCCAACAGGAAGCCGTCGACGGCGCTACTATAGAAGCGAGGGCTTGCTGCAAGGGCGGGCCGAACGTGGTCATCGTGCCCGTACCTTGTTGGTTGCTTCATGCCTTTAACCTTTTGAGCATCCTCTGCGAAACGCAAGGCAGGCATCCAGCCAACCCTCTTGGGCGTAAAGTACGTGTGTATATACACACGCTTGTGTCTACGAGATCGGTGTGGTCTGCAGCCACGTGCATCCTGCAGTTGTTTTCGAGGTCTTTCTTACGAATTTACAACCTCGCGTGCAGTGTCTGTGCGTCGATGTAACATTGAACCTGGGAAAGGCTGGACAAAGTTACGCAGACAGCGAGGGTGGTGTTTCAACCCAAGAAACAAAAATATCCACAACACATCATGCAAATTTAACAGCGCACACAAACGAGGCACAGAAAGAGCGTGACACTGGACACAAACAATTCTCTGTCCTGGTCTTTCTTTGTCTTGTTCATTTGCACTGCTCAGTTTTAAAAGTGGACCTACGGTATACCAATTAGCCCGCCTAACTACCCTTCTCTACCCTTCTACAATATCGGCAATGCATAATAACTGCAGTATATGTATCCGTGTAGCTTACGGTGCATATGCTTTGTGAGATTTCACAACCAAGTTATCTTCTACTATATTGGAAAACGAACGCTGAAAACTGTAAGCGTCCATAGGAAACGATGTTAGTATTATGTAATTATAAGAAAACGACGGGGTTCGTAATTTTACGGGCAGCTTGTAAGAGTACTCCATTTGCGTCAGGTAGAGAAGCGTAGCGTCCGCCTCGGTGGACCAGTGGCTAGGGTGCTCGGCTGCTGACCCGAAGGTCGCGGGTTCGATCCCGGCCGTGGCGGTCGCATTTAGATGGAAGCGGAATTGTAGAGGCCCGTATACTGTGCGATGTCAGTGCACGTTAAAGAACACCAGATGGTCGAAATTTCCGGAGCCCTCCACCAACGGCGTCTCTCATAATCATATCGTGGTTTTTGGGACGTAAAACCCCACATATTATTATTATTAAAGGAGCGTAGCGGAAAATTCAAAGATGTGCATACCAGAACCGCTCAAGAAGCAGACCTGTTGGCGTTATCAAGACGTGCTGAGCACTTCTTGATCAACTATGTGGTCGTTTGTTTTCTAGCGCCTCATCGTCCTCAATCGTTTTTCATGTTCTTACAGTGCTTGGGGCACGTGAAACTGGAATCTACGCATTGGAACCTGCTACAAGGTAAATGCCTGCTACTCAGACATATTGTGACTTACAAACATTGCCGCTCTGTTTGAGAGAGAGAGAGAAATATTTTAATGAAGAGCTGGAGATGTTTGCCTGGCTTTTCACCTGACATGCTACTCCAGAGGCTGGGTGATCATTATGATATATACACTGATAGACACAACACCACACGCACACATACACATGTAGAGTACACTACCGCTATGTTTGAATACGCTGAACCTTGTGAGTGAACAACGAGGTTAGTACAACGAGGAGCCAAGAGGAAACGTGGTAAATAAATAAATACGAATTAAGCGAAGAAGAACGCCCAGCCTAAGACTGACGTTGCTGTACGTGTTCTGGGTGGATGGTGCGTACTACATGTGTTCACTGTGTAGTGGCGGCGTGGGTGGCTCGGAGGGTTGGAACGATAAGCGACAGGAAGCGTGACGAAACGAGCGCTCCTTTGCCCTCTTTATTTAGTGCGAGCGTGGCGTGTGATGTGTGTACAGAACGCGAATGGCGGAGAAGCCTTGATTAAGAAGGAGTGGGCGGGCGGCCCATGACAAAGAACGATGCTAGGGTTTTCGTGCTCCGGGTGGTCGGTGGTCCCAATGCATATATGCACCCTACTTAATCTCAATTCTCCGAA
The DNA here is from genome assembly GCA_030522465.1 of Rhipicephalus appendiculatus. Taxonomy (NCBI): domain Eukaryota; kingdom Metazoa; phylum Arthropoda; class Arachnida; order Ixodida; family Ixodidae; genus Rhipicephalus; species Rhipicephalus appendiculatus. Next base: position 24,995 of record JALIZH010030035.1, read on the forward strand.
GCTTGAGTGGGGTTTTGATAAAGAAATAAGCACCGTTTCCCACTAGAGAGGTGCATGGGTGTTGCCAAAATTGGAGCTGGCGCCAGCTGAAGAGAAAATAGACTTTAACATTGTCCTTAGCAGGAGTGCCGTATACTACATTGTTAGGGTTCGTATACCTGCATGGGTTCGGTGACGAAGATCAATCAGCAGGGGTTGTCGCTGGAGCCAACGTTTGGAACAGTGGTCTTGCCTTCTTCAAGGCAGCTACTCCTTTAAAGACACCTGCTGCCTTGAAGAAAAGACAAGACCACTGCGCTTGTGTGTGTATGTGTTCCTGTTTTCGTCCCGTCTTCTTCGCG
>JALIZH010030038.1:0-18778 GCA_030522465.1 Rhipicephalus appendiculatus
TTTGCGTTCAGATTGAGCTCCAACGCGGTGCATGTGGTCGCAAGGCAGACCCGTAGCCAGCGCCCCCCCCCCCCCCCACCTTCCGAAGTTCGGATTGAGGGGGGTGTTTTACCGAGAATAAATAATGAAAATACGGGTTTTTCAAGGCCTTCAACAGGTGCCCCCCCCCCCCCCCCCCACCGAAAAAAAATTCCTGGCTACGGGCCGGTCGCAAGGTGACCGAGCCGTCACACGAAAAATTGGGCGATTAAATACCGTTCGAACTTACTGTCACTTACAATTACCAGTTTGTGTGTCGGTGCCACCAGACAATGTATGCAGTTCATGGACGTAACCAGAATTTTGTTTCCAGGAGGTATGGGCCAGGGCAGAGCATAGGCTTGGGCGTTCCGACCTACCTACTTGCCCCACTTTACTGCTCTTCCAATCATATTTGTTGGACCACCTTTAGCCAAAGGCGCAGCCAAATCTTTTTCTAATAGGAGGGGGGGGGGGGTTCAACTACACTTCTTGTATTTTCGTGCGAGCGTTTGTATGTATTGAAAATTACGGGGGGGCGGAAAGGTTGAACTCTCCCCCCACCCGGCTACGTCAGCGTGCAGGGGCGCGGTGACCTGGACGCCACCAGGTTGGCGCCCGTCGATAAAGGCGTGGCTTTATCGACGGGCACTGTTGCGCGACTGATCACTTTTTGAACTGTGAGACATATTCACAACGAACTTGTAATACACTTGTAATAACATATTTCTTTGTAATATATTTATAAGCATTTGTTAGATTCTTCAGGAACGGATGGCTTCACTACACTGTCGGTCACACACACGCGTGTATATATATATATATATATATATATATATATATATATATATATATATATATATATATATATATACAGGGTGTCCCAGCAATCTTTAGCCAAGGGTTAAAAAATACAATATTTGAAGCAGGCGAGTGAAATCAGTTGAGTATTGCTTACAGCTATCTTGCGCACTACAGGCAATTTTTTCTTTTGTAATTAACGAATTTGTTAATTAGGATTAATTTACTAAATTGATAAATATTGACTTTACGCAAGAAATGAGAGTTGCAAAGTTCGAGGGCGTCTTCAGAAACCCCCACTGCATCATTTGCGATAAAGAAAGTTTTACGCGTACCATTTTTTCCATGCTGCAAAGAAAGCCCGCGAAATACAAAAAATACCACGTGACTAGCGCATTCGCGCGCCGCGACCGTGCTGCTCTCAGCCATGGCAGCCATGGTTTGAGCGAACAAAATCAGCTGCGACCATGACCCGCCGGCTGCGTTGCAGCAGTAGGCCGATAAGTTTACGGTGGTTTCTTCGCCCGCGCTCGCTACAACTTGCACAGTCACGCGCGCCAACTGGCTGGCAACGGGCCAAGAAACCACTGCCAACTTATCCGGCCTACTGCTGCAACGCAGCCGGCGGGTCGTGGCCGCAGCTGATTTTGTTCGCTCAAACCATGGCTGGGAGCAGCACGGTCACAGCGCGCGAATGCGCTAGTCACGTGGTATTTTTTTTGTATTTCGCGGGCTTTCTTTGCAGCATGGAAAAAATGGTACGCGTAAAACTTTCTTTATCGCAAATGATTAATTAATTAATTAATATCTGGGGTTTTACGTCCCAAACCATCATGATTATGAGAGACGCCGTAGTGGAGGGCTCCGGAAATTTTGACCATCTGGTGTTCTTTAACGTGCACTGACATCGCACAGTACACGGGCCTCTACCATTTCGCCTCCATCGAAATGCGACCGCCGCGGCCGGGATCGAACCCGCGACCTTCGGGTCAGCAGCCGAGCACCGTAGCCACTGTTCCACCGAGGCGGACGTATCGCAAATGATGCAGTGGGCGTTTCTGAAGACGCCCTCGAACTTAGCAACTCTCATTTCTTGCGTAAAGTCAATATTTATCAATTTAGTAAATTAATCCTAATTAACAAATTCGTTAATTACAAAAAGAAAAAATTGCCTATAGTGCGCAAGATAGCTGTAAGCAATACTCAACTGATTTCACTCGCCTGCCTCAAATATTGTATTTTTTAACCCTTGGCTAAAGATAGCTGGGACACCCGGTATATATATCAGGCCCGTAGCCAGAAGGGGGGGGGCTAGGGCCCCCCCCCAAAATTCGGATGGAGGGGGGGGTGTTTTACCGCTAATAAATAATGAAAATAGGTGGTTTTCAAGGTTTTCAACGGCTGGGCCCCCCCCGAAAAAAAATTTCTGGCTACGAGCCTGATATATATATATATATATATATATATATATATATATATATATATATATATATATATATATATATATATATGAAGGAGGGAATTGTAAACTTAAAGGGCTCGTTTGCTTTGTTAAACATAGTATTAATGAGAACTTACAGACAAAGATACCAAGGAAAGTATAGGGGGGAAGCTATTAGAAGTAATTGTAATGTAAATGTGAAGAAATGAAAGTGGACGAAAGATAACTTGCCACCGGCGGGGTCCGAACCTGCGACCTTCGAATAACGCAGGTTCGGATCGCAAATTCGGAGATCCTGCCGGTGGCAAGTTATCTTTTCGTTCACTTTCATTTCTTCACATTTACATTACAGTACTTCTGTGAAGCTTCCCCTATACTTTTCTTGGTATGCTTTGTCTGTAAGTTCTCATTAATACTATGTTTAACAAAGCAAACGAGCCCATTAAGTTGCAATTCCCTCCGCCTTCATTCATAACGAGGGTCTCGTTCTCGCAGACTTGATGCCTTCATTGGTATGCGAGGGATTACTAGTCGCTGCCCTCTCGTAATAAGATCACGTACTACGTGACGCCTACAGGCAAAAAGAGAGTGTTCCACACTCGCCGTAATGGCAACAGGCGGCGCTGACTGACGCTCCCGTTTAAGTACACATATATACCCCATAAAGTGGACGGGGAGATGACCGCCACCGTAGCTCAGTGGTAGAGCATCGGACGCGTTATTCGAAGGTCGCAGGTTCGGATTCCTGCCGGTGGCTTAAGTTATCTTTTTTCGTCCACTTTCATTTCTTCACATTTACATTACAATTACTTCTAATAGCTCCCCTATACTTTCCTTGGTATCTTTGTCTGCAAGTTCTCATATATATATATATATATATATATATATATATATATATATATATATGTAGAGAGAGAGAGAGAGGGCTCCTTCTTTAATGAAGGGATACTTTAAGCCCTGCCTGTTATAAAGGGGACGCTCATAGCACCCATCCGTCCGTCCATATATGGCCACGCCCCCCGCTTCCGTTTCTGTATTCTCGGAATTCTTCCTCATTATTTGTGAATGCATGTTCATGCCGCCGGTTCTGTTCAAAATGGAAGTCTCGTTCTGTGAGCCACTTCTATGCGGTTGCTTCGAACAGAGTGCACAGGGGTGCCCGGTTTACAGCGACCTCGTGGGAGTGTTTAGGGGGGCCTCGGAGTAGGCGCATATCCGTGTTATGCAGCGTCATGCTCTACGCCGCCGAAGAGGCCCCCCGCGGGCGCGTGCCGCACCTGCCGCGGGGCGAACATGCATGATACGCACCCAGCACCCCGGAGTGGTGGGGGCCTCGTTTCAGTTGCAGCGTGACGTGAGCACTCCTCCTCCTCCATTTCCTACGTACGCAGTGGGAGGTTTCATGACGCAGACGCCACCGCTGTGAACGCGGTACCGTTGGTGACTCGGCTTTGAAGGTTGCGACGGCACGGGAAGGAAGTCCGGCAAAAGGATCGGCCTCTGCGCGTTGTCCGTGGACAAACGCCCCGATCGAGGACAAAAAAAGGCGGAAGGAGACGCATACACGCTGAATCATGGCTGCTCATATAATTAGTAAAAGGAGGACCATCCCGAGTCGGCAAAGAAAGCGAACGAGTCCTAAAATAAAGTGTCACAGAATTCAAACAAAACCGCCTTCATGGTATAGTATATCTGCACCACGGCCGCTGGATGGAAAGCTTTTCATCCAGCGGCCGTGATCTGCACAAGCGACGCACACGGGCACACCGCTGCTGATTTCCACTTGGGGAACAGGGGGGAGGGGGGTGCCCAAATATTCCCCCACCTCCAAACCGCGCCCCCCCTCAGCCAGGCGGCGCCGACCCTAATGGGGTATGGGAATTGGGCCTGAATTTTGGCAAGTCCAGACGCAATGAATTTTTTGAACAAAAAACATTACGCGGCACATAGGCGCGCGCGCACGGGGGGGGGGGGGGGCAAAGTCTGATCACACATTGACTGAATAGGGCGGGGGGCGCTGTGATGAATCTCCGCACCCCCCCCCCCCCCTTCCCCCGTGAAGGAGAACCCTGCGCACGCCTACGCGTATACGTCTTGAGCCAACAACTAGATCAGATGAGTCGTCTCGCGATCACATTCGTTCGCTGACCTCGTTATAAATTCTTTCGCGAAGAGAGCGAGGGACCAGCAAGCATGCAAACAAGCATCGGTGCGCGCATGCACTGCATCCCCTTCTAGCGTATGCTCGGCATATGAATGTTGCCTTCTATGTCCTTCATATGCACAGTACTTGTGTGCTTTCATATCGATAATAATTATAGGAGTTTTACGTCCCAAAACCGCGATATGATTATGAAGGACGCCGTAGTGCAGGGCTCCGGAAAATTTGAGCATCTCATGTTCTTTAACGTGCACCTAAATCCAAGTACTTGAGCCTCTAGCATATCGGTCTACGTCGAAATGCGGCCGCCGCGGCCGGGTGTTTTCATATCGAATAATAAAGAATAAGAATGTACGGCGGATATCTTGGTCGTGCAAATGGGGGAGGCGCGTGAGAAAGGTGGTCTGTGCACAAGAGGCGACGGCCGAGCAGCGTCGGATGTTCTCACGGGCGTGGGAAATACGAGCCAGTGCATCTGGCACCAGGCTCAACATTGGCAGTGCGTGTTCTGGCGGCAAAGAGGATGCACTTGCAGGAGCTTTCCGGTCAGCTCCGTAGTTTGCATATATATATATATATATATATATATATATATATATATATATATATATATATATATATATATATAGTGATGACTAACAGCAGCGGCATCGGGGCTCTAGCACGGGGTAGAAGAGAACGAGAAAGACGAGGCAGACTAGAACAGCTTGTCCGACGAGCGGGTGTTGTCTCTGTCTCGCTCATTACAATATATATATATACAATACATATATAGTCTCTTAATGAACTTCGGTAGGGGAAATCATCGAACCCGAACGATCACGAGAAAAGAGATTCAAGTATGTCACCGATGACTACGACACTCCCTGATGTGAAATTTGAGCGCCACGGCCATGCCGGGACGTGGCCAGAAACTTCTTCGGGGGAAAGGGTGGCGGTTCGCTCCTCCTTTATACATGTTCAGAGCATGTTCGCATGTGTGCGCCAGGCCCGTAGCCAGGGGGGGGGGGGGTGACCCTAGGCCCCCCCTTCCCCGAAATTTGAATTGAGGGGGGGGTGTTTTACCGAGAAAAAAATAATGAAAATAGGGGGTTTTCAACAGGTCCCTTCCCCCCACCCCCGGAAAAAAATTTCTGGCTACGAGCCTGCTGTGCGCATATGCACGGTCGCTGGATATGTAGCGGCCGTGGCATATGTATGCATGGTACAAAATGTGAAGACTTCAGAGGGGGGCGGGGTGAATCCCCCCTAAATACCCCCTGGCTGCACCACTGGCAGCGGCAGACGAAGCCATGGCCATGCCACCAGTTGTGTCGCTCGCGTTTACCTACGAAGACACCGCGACGTAGGCGAAACAGAGCATGCGCAGCGCGTCTGATGCCAATGTCATCGCTTCACTTAAAACATGAAATGCTTATAGCTCCCTTTGCCGGCGACCTTCAAGTGGTATGAGGCAAAAAGCAGAGCCGTTATACGGACATCGTTGCGAGAACAGAGAGAACTTGTCCGGGTTACCAGTGAAAAGTGAAGGGAATGCAGTGTCTGGCACCCAACCCTTCATACACGACTGCATTACATACGCTATAACTAGGCGACAGCTTTTCTTGACAGCACTCCGAAGCGCATGCCTGCTACCGCGCCAAAATATAGTGCTTAAAGGGGTCCTGCAATACTTTTTCAAGTAGCCACGGAATGGATTCACTAAAAGTGCTTATTACCGCCGCAAAATTTTTTTTAAATCCGTCCAGTACGAGCAGAGTTACAAAGATTTGTCGCACGCTGCAATTGCAGTCTCTCTTCTCTCGTCCCGAAGAAAGCGCTGGAAGCTAAGCAGGGAGGGATGGCACGGGGGGACGAAAATACGTCACGCGTGCCTCGTGACCTTGAGCACATTTTCTCTTCTTTTTTTCTTCGAATGCGAGGCTTTTCAGTGCGATCGCACGCGCTAAAGGAGTATTGTTGGATCATCGCAAAAGGGACATTTTTCATTTCCTTGGTATGCGGTGTCAACGCTCTCCACAGAGTCAGACAACACGAATAAAATATTTCATTTTGATTTTAAAGTTTTCGTCGCTGAGCATCTGTCTGCCAGCTCCACTGCAGTGGACATTATCCCGACGAGTCAAGACAGTTCCTGAGTTTGCGAGCTCTGCGTCCTGCATGCAGCCTAAATCTCAGAAACCACTGTAAGGGTCACTGAACGACATTTCACTCATTGTTGTTTACGTGCACCACGAGCAGATGACATATTTGTCGTTAGTACGTCGCCAGTTACGGTCTTCCCGTGACGTCACACCGCTCTGACACGTCACTGAGGAGCCATCCCCTTTATACCGAAACCGAAATTGCTGTTTTGTGGTAGTGGTATTAAAAATATATCCAATGCATTCCCGAGCACTACGACACTCTTCATAGGTTTCTCGACACCAGTACTTTGGTTTAGGGCAACAATTAGAAATTTTTTTAAATTCGTGACAGTACTCCTTTAAGCACGCGTGGACAAGTCGCGGCCTCCCGCGGCGGCCTCCCGCGGCGGCCCCAGTAACGAACGAGCGCGCCATGTTCAAATCAGCCAATGGCTGATACTTGGCCTGGGACGCAGTGATTTTCGAGCCTGTAACGTCATTTGTCGAGAGAAGAGAAAGCGATTTTCAGCTGACTTTGAGAATTTATTGTAAATTCCAGGTCGCGTGCTGTGCTATATTTGGCTCGCGTGTTCTCGGGAGCCTCGACTACCGATCGGCAGCGTTTTCTGACCATGCTCAAAAAGTGTTGAAGGGCCCCCTTAAGTTTACTCTAATTTTTTCATTTGCTTGGCTGAAATAAATGACGCATTATTTATTATGAGACTCAAACATTCGCGGGAAGTCGTAGGTACAATAGCTATTGTTCACTTTGCAAGAAAGCTAGCCTTCCTTTTCTTTTCATTTCTAAGATAGCACAATCTTTTCAGCACGCCTGTTTTCCAAAGTAAACATGGCGTGACGCAGCGGGTCAGTGTGCGGCCGCAAACGCGCTGTTTAGTTCTCTAAGAAAAATATGCTCGTAATATGACACTAAAATGTACACTGGACAATCGAAATGTTCCTCCCATTCACAGTTTTCGTGTACAGCTTTCTAAACGCGTTAACGATGCGAGAGAGCAAAACCGAAATCAGCCGCAAGCTGCCGTACGTACTACTTGCGAAGCAACACGAATGTGCGGAAGCCCCGCCTCCGTAGCTTTCGCACTACGTTCACATCACTAACATCACTGAAGCCATGAAGCTATCTGAAGCTGAGAGATACAGGGTTGCCCGTCTGGAGCTAGACGGCGGTTCTGCTCAACATTTGATTTCATATTTGGCGGACTTTCTTTAAAGGAGCACTGACACAAAAAATTTTGCACCTTGTTTTCTTTGTTGCAATAGGTAGCTTATTGCCGTGACTGTGGGTGTACACCCTGTTTCAATCAGAGCAAAGTAATGGCGAGGCATAGGGTTCAGTTAACTCGAGAAGTTATCGAAGCTGAATTGATACATAAGCTGGGTGCCATGTGCGTTAGCGCACCTTCCATTGCGCTTTCAAATCAAGAATTTGATTACTTAGCTGGGTTTTAGGGCATACGTGGTGGCATTATCGAAGTATTTCAGATGACTTGGCAATCATGTGAGCACGTGTCCATCCTTTCTCGCCTTTTCTTGTCTCGCACCCTCTCCATTGCCTTCTATATATGCACTTTTTATCGAAATAAAACTAGTTGGAAGTCAGCGCTCTTTGCCTCTGTTGTCTCGTCCCTTCCTAAACGTTCTTTGCGCTGTTAACATTTCTAAATGAATCCACACCAACTTGCCCAAGCGTCAACCCTTTCAAACATCATACGTCACAAATTTGTCTTCGCGTATTTTGGCCACACTGGTTCAATTAAATTTTGTGGAACACATTGTAAACAATTTGCGTGAATGGACGATTATGCAGATGCTAGCCGACTCCGTCAAAATCGATGACGTCGCATCAAACTGCTGCACGATTTACAAGGTGTCGTCGCCACCTAAATTTAATTTTCTCGCGTTTTCTCGCGGCATGAACAGTATTTTCGGCACAATGAAGTTCTAATTCGCAAATACGAGGAAAATTTCTCTTTAGCATCCCTTTAAACGCTGGAAAAAAAATCGCCACGCAACATTTACTCTGCCACAAAAAAGAGCATCGGATGCTTTGGATTGCCCTCTACAATTCAAGGAAACGCACAATTTTTTTTTTTTTTTTGTATGATGGATCTTAATGAACTAAACGCTGTTTAAAAAATGCCAAAACGAGAGCCACATGATGACAAACCACGTTCAGGGGTGGAAACGGGTTTGTCTTTTGGAGCACGAATCTGTTTTGGGGCAGCTTTGGAGCGGTGAAAGGGGAGTTTCGAAGCAATGCAAGCTGGTTTTGGAGCAGATTTCTGGGGTCATACATAGATGTTAATGGTATGTTAATTTAATTTTTCATATCTGGGAAACAACACATCTGTGGTATTTTACTAAACATGTAATATTGATGCATGAACCGACCAGACTAACCGCAAATTCTGTTTATATATCTGTATATATACTCTTGCCAACACGATCGCAGCCTATATCCCATGCTCTTTGCAGCTTAGAAAAAATGGTATACGTGAGACTATCCCAAATAATGCAATGGGGTTTCTGAAGGCGCTCTCAAACTCTTGCCTAGAGTAAATATTTAATTTAGAAAAATAATCCTAAGAAAAATATTAATTACAAAACAAAAAATTGTCTGTAGTGCGCAAGGCAGCTGTCAGTGATATGCAACCGATTCCACTCACCTGTCTCTAATGTATTTTTGAACTCTTAGCTAAAGATAGCTGTGACATCAGATTATGTGTTTCCATTATTAAAACACCACAGCTATCACATGAATAACCCGAACAAAACAAGAGATAAGCGATCCTTTGGATAGCTCCACTTGACACCTCAGACAAATGGCAAACGTCCATGTTAAACACCGAAGCTGTCATCAACTGCAGCTGAAGACTAGAGATAATCTAATAAAAGTTACCTTCATTCTAAACCCAATGAGACTATAAAAATAAAGCTTATGCTCATGTCATTAAACCACCACCGCTGACATAACCGAGAGGAAAACAGAGATAAGCAATGCACTGCAAAGCTAAACCCGACTACATTTCGGAGAAAATTTTTTATATCCTCACATTAACAAAGCACAACTGCTGACATGTACAAGAAAATGAAAGAACTGAAATGTTTACTTTTGTTCTGATAGCAATTATATGGACACTCGACGGGTTTTCGCCATCGTCGCTCGAGCAGAAACTGCGGTCACTGCCACTGGCCCACGCTATCGGGCATCAGCAACCTGCTCGCGTACTTCGCGTCGAGACGAAAAGAACGAGAACTGTATCGCTCCCTGTAGCGGTCGCATTCCCTTACACCAGCGTTTTGTAGAGTTGCGCGAGATCGGTCGAGTTAGCTACTAGCCCTTCGTGTAACATTACAATTTGTTGCTATCGCATTCAGTGCGTCGCCCTTGCAGTGAAACTGATTGTTTCACGCAGTCATCAACGTCACGGAGAGGGCGCCAGATGATAATGACGACAGAAGCTCGCTTGGGCATGCCACATGGCATGACAGCAGCACATGGATGCACCAAGGACCGCCTCGGAGCAGTTTCGGCGCAATAATGTGTTTTGGAGCAATATGGAGCAGCAGAAGCGGATTGGCGCAGCGTGGCACAAATGACACAGCGCTTCCAGCCCTGTACGTCATAAAACTCCTGGAAGTGCTCCTGCCTATTGGCATAACCTGTGTGTAACGTCCCCGACACTTTTCACCCTGACATGCTCACACTCGAGGCTTGCTTTTCCACCATGATTTTTTAAAGGGATGGTTCAAGGCTGGCTATCAATGAAAGGAAGTCTGCACCACACTTTGGTGACTATCACGCGGTAGGAACTACAGTTAATCCTAGGAAAACCGCAGTTGCTGACCACCTTTAACAAAGCACACGCAAACTTGCTAGAAAAATGATTGGAAAAATATGTGGGTCAAAAGCAGTGGCGTAAATTATGGGGGGGGGGGGTCAGGGTGTTCAGGCTGGGGGGGGACACCCCATGCAAGTGTCCCCCCCTCGAGATTTATCTTCCAAATGTCACATTTGAATTTCTTGACAGTCAAGGACAACGCACTCTGCGTAAAACCAACTCTGAAATCTGAAGCACCTTCATTGAACAGAAACTAAGTACTTCTAGCTGGTACACACGATGGGGAATACCTTTATGCGCTAGCACAAAAAGTGGTACGCTTTTTATTGCATAATTTAACCAGAATGATGCAGCTGCAAAAACGATACCGCCTGCCTACGAGTTGCTATTAGTAACTTCGCCATGCGATGTCGCTTACTATTGGATACTCAGTGCTCTTTTTTCTGACCAGGCGCCGATGCTTGTTTTATAAGTTTTATAACAGTAATAATAATAATAACAATTATTATTATATGTGAATGCATAATTTAGTTTTATATGATTGAAAATAAAGTATATATATACACTCAAACCTCGTTATAACGTAACGGGATATAACGAAATAATGGATATAACGAAGTAAATGAAATTCCCCTTGAAAGCTCCATTGAGAACCATGCATTTTAAACCTCGTTGTAACGAAGTAAAATTGACCGGTAAATGGATATAACGAACTATATTAGTCTACCAGAATGAAAAAAAACCCGACCACAGTGCGTTAAGTATAACGTCTTCCGTGGAGTTTGACACTCGTTCGACGGAGCTCTTTCAAAACTCCCGCGTCGACCTCATGGCCACGCCCGCCACGCCACGCGCGGCCGAGCCGCCGAGCGAGCCATTCTCCTCGCCCAGCCAGCGGAGGAGATCGAGCGAGCGCTCGCGCCGAAAGGGGTTTTCTTCTCTTTCAAGAACCGGTTCGCGCAGGGCCAGGCCTGCTCCCTCCTGCTGCCTCCTGCGCAGTTGTGAGTCACACCGGTTAGTCGCAAGGGTTGGCTGCTTGTTGGTACAGCGCACGTGCTTTTCAACGACGGACCTCTGTGGAGTGCGGTTGCCTGTGTACTGTCACGTCTCTGATTTCACAACGCCATGGATGAAGGCTCTGGAAAGCGCAAACGAAAAACGATATCGTTGGAGCAAAAGGCAGCCATCGTAAAGGCTGTCGATTCGGGGACGAAGAAATCTCGGGTGGCCCAAGACTTCGGCATTGCGGTGAGCACATTGTCAACCATTCTTGCCAGCCGTGAGGCAATCACAAATGCCGTTAACCATGGTGTGAAAGGAAGCCGCAAGAAACTGCGAACTGCGGCGTTCAAACCTGTCGAAGATGTGGTCTACAAATGGTGCCGGCGTTCGTCATAGGCAAAAGCGCATCACCTCGATGCTTCAAGGGGAAGCACAATCTGAAGGTGCGATATGTTTCCAATCGCAAAGCGTGGATGACACGTGACATCTTTGCGGAATGGCTGCAGAATTGGGACGACCAACTGCGCAAGCAGTACCGCAAGGTCTGCTTAATACTGGATAACTGCACAGCCCACCACACAACTGTTGCACTTCGCAATATGTCTTTCAAGGCCGGCTACCGCAAACGCTTAGTTGATCGCGTGCTTCTCAACATGAGTTTGCAGCGAGAAACGAAAGTAGACTTATACATGGCCATTGAAATGCTGCAAGCCGCGTGGACGAGCGTTTCTGCTAGCACAATAGGCAACTGTTTTCGACATGCCTTGTGCGAAGTGGCCACGTGCGACTCCACTATTGCCGAGTCTGATGGGACTGTTGTGGACGAACAGATGGTTGAAGTCGAAGCTTCGTGGAGGGCACTCGGTGACGCCGGTGTTGTTGCGGCAGAGGACTCTTTCTGCGACTATGTCAACGCTGATGCCGACGCGGTCACCACGGAGGAGCCGACCGACGATGCAATCGTCGCAGACGTCACGGGACAAACCGACGACGCAAGCGACGACGAAGACGCCGTGGCCCCCCATGCGCGCACGTTAGATGCGCCAACTGCGCCAACGTCGTCGCAGGCGCTCGATGCGGTCGACCTCTTACGTCGTTTCTTCGGCGCCCATGACGATGGCGAAAATGGCATGAACACGATGGCCACCGCTGAAAAGGAAGTCCTTCGCTTGCGATGTGCGAAACAAAGGAGCATCACGGACTTCTTTTCAGTTAGGCCTTGCGGACAATAAAATTGCCAGTGTGTGCATCGAGCAAGCGACATATTTGTCTTGTATTTATTTCCCGTCGCATGCGTGGTCGCGTAGCGGTATATCGGGCCGCGAGGCGGTTTCCTTCTTTGCATGCTTATAGGTGCGCGCCCATATGAGCATATATTGCCGTAAACTGTTCTAATTGATATAACGAAATAATGGATATAACGAAATAATCGCGGCTCCCCTTCAACTTCGTTATAACGAGGTTTGAGTGTATAAACAAAATGGCCACCATTACAAGATGTGTGTCCCCCCCCTTGTGGTCTTTATGGATTTACGCCACTGGTCAAAAGTCATGTTCTCGGTAGCTTGTTAGACTGCTCATTACACTGCTTATCTACTCATGATGTGTCTTGTGTCAGTGCTTTCAATGCTGTACATGTAATTCATACTACACCATCTAGCCAATTTACTATGTTTGTGACAAGAGCTGAAATTGCTGGACTTCGGTCCACAGCAATGAAGAGAAAGCATCTTTGCACTAAATCTTATTTATTCACAGCTCATGCATCCTCTGCCTTGGTTGTCCTTGTGTAGATGATTTGGCTGTGGTGCTTGACAACCTGTTTGATGAGTCCTGCAGGAAAAAAAAAAGTCACTTATGCAGGTTGGAAAGCAAAACTATCAGTTATGACAACCGCGCGACAAACTGTACACACAATTCTTTTTATGCATTCGAGTACAATTTTTGTTTTCAGGAATAACGCATTCCACTCAGTGCAGCCGCTACATTTTGCAGTTACAAGGGTTTTAGTTGACTAAGCACTAAACAGCAACACTGTGCCATAAGTGCACACGCTTGTACTGTGAACTACACCATATATTAGCTATGGGGCGCAAACGCACTTACGCACACAATGATGGAAACCCCTGAATTTGCCATAAAAATTTTGACCCCCCCCTCCACCCTACAATAGGAGTGAGCAATGATGGTGCCACATGTTCATTTTGCAAGGTTACCATCATGCCCTGTGCTATGACTATGGGCAGTTTCTCCACGGAGCAGTACACGGTTTACACACATGCCATTAAATACTTGACAACACACTTGAGCATGGAAACCGCGCTGCTGGCAGACACAAACTGGGCACTGTACAGCTGTCTCTCTAACGTCGAATTAGATGTGCTGTACACCGAAACAAGGCATAGACTGCAGGAGCCAGCAACTGCATACAAAAGCACGAGGAGTGCCTACGCACTGTCTACGGTCTCCCAAGTAAAAGGTACCTGCACAACTAGAGACTTCCTACACTGTAGCAACATCACTTATTCGCTGAATCTTATCACAGTATGACCACATAAGGGTTGTACACTGCAACCTGTACAAGTTTCCTGTTCCAAGCTCTTTACACATTGCAGCTTCAGCTGGTCAGCAAGCTAGTCTTAAAGGTATGTATATTTCCTGGCCTTGGCTCGCTGAAGCTTTTCCTGGCTGATATGCAGCTGAAGATCTTCCCATTCTTTGCACTACTTAGTCACAGGCCTCGAACACGCAAAAAGGACGCAACACAGCTATCTTCAGCATGCAAAATAAGTTTCCCTTGATGTGAGTGTTAGCAACTAAATAAAAGTGGCACACCAATTGAAACTTCATTCTACGATGCACACATCTCAGTAATGCTTGAAATCATCCTACATGAACTCGCAACAAAATGTGCTCTGTAACCATTTTGTCATGGCAATGACGCTGTATCGAAACCTTCTGAGAGGCTGCTGCCAATGAGGTTATGTTTTTACGAGCAGGCAATTGTTATTCTTTTTATCTGCAGGAATGTGCACATTAGATGAGATTGAAAAAAAGGTGAGAATAAAGACTTGCGCACGCCACCGTTAATTAGATGCCTCGCTGTCAATTTTAACAATAACAATACCTGCCAACCTAGCAGAATTAAAATTTGCGAGACCACTGTCGTTGCTCTTCCGTCTACTGCGATTCCAAAAGCACGGCGTTTCAGAGCCTCCACCATTGGGTTTTTGGCATCTGTAGCCATTTCCCCGAAGATGGCAGTTGTTTTCGTACGTCCGCAACTGTACCACTTCGCGTCCTTGCACCTCGGGAACATTTCCCGAAACAACGGTCCTGCGTGACCACTAACGCTTAGTGGCAAACTGTTCCACAAGAAATCCCGTGAATAAGCATTCTGCGCGGATCGCACAGTCTCTTGGAAGAACTGATGTTGCCCTGCCCTTCCGCAGCACTTCATTGCGCTTGTGAAAGATGGCATGGACTAAGCGCAAGGCAATATATCTTGAGGTGTTGCAGCGAATTCATCAGGATTTCCATCAGGGTCTCAAAGCCAGAATTTAAAGAAAAAAAAATATATGGGCTTACGCGTTCGATGATTTCAACGGTCTGCAAGGCTCGAGACCTCTTCAATAATGCAGAACTTTTCCAGCTTGCCTAAATAATTTTAAGGCTATTTATCTAGCCTTGAACGAAGTGTTCAGTGTTCTTTACTGTGAGTACCACTGCTCGACTCGATTATGCGGATATAGGTCACAGTCATGAAGTTCATTGTAAAAGTGTTTTGTGACTACATCAATTTGGAATGCACTATGTAAGGTTTGGGAAAATCAGCGAGTCGGGGGAGGCCGTTGGCCCCGGAGCGAACGAACAATGCCACCACCACGGGACGGCAAGTGGTGAGTCACCCCCCTTCTCGGCTGAGACTTGCCCCCCACGGGTGTAATGACACGGACGCTAAGAATACGTGGACCAGGGCAAAACCAGGGACGACAACCCGTCCTGCTAATTTAGCGACAAGTTAGGTGGCGGAACCTTTTGATGCGCCCGGTCGTACGAGCGTGGGACCCGTCACCTTCTCACGCCAGGGAAGGGACACCTTGGTGTCACTGGTCAAGTGTGGTGGCCACGCCCCGGTCAAGGACGTTGACCTGGGCGAGTGTGGGCGGCACCATCGGAAGTGGCGTGCGCCCTTTGTTTAGACAAGGCAAGTTTGGGAGCCGTACCCCGATCGACGGATCTGGGAGGAAGAGAGAGTCAGTCTGGTTTGAGCGGCGACACTGCAGTGCAGAGGCCTCCCGAGGTGACCATGTCTTATGTAGCAGACCAGATTGTGTAAATACTTGTAAATAAGTTTTCTTCTGTTTTGTAACCACTGCTGTGCATTAAAAAGCATTCGCAAATCTCCAAGCCTCTGCTCCCAAGTCGCTGCAAAGACCGTCTCCAACGGGGCACTTCGAGTGCGGAATTCACCAGCCTGGTTGTCAGCCTCTGGCTGAATCGCGGGTCCTTGGACCGCGGGTAAAGAACCCAACTTTATTCACTATTTTTGTTTTGCAGCAATGTTTCCAAACTAATGGCACTGATGGTAGTCTCCGAAAACAGGAGTCCTGTTGAATTACCATATTTGGTTGAATGCAACAAATTTTTCTTCCAGATTTTTTTTTGCTACCTAAGTCAACCCTCACGTCACAATTGAATGCTGAAATTCAAGTTGTCTAAAGAGTAGTTATGAATCCAATTTTAGATGACTACAGTTTTGGCCATTTTGAGATTTCTGTTGGCAACATGTGCCAGCCAAATGCCATTTGGATCCACTTCAAGCCAATGACCGTTCTCTTTATTTCTTTTCTGTGACAGTGTGCACTTCAGAGTACAGTCGCTGACCGTTTATTCGGACTCGGCGGGAACCGCCGAAAAGTCCGAATTATCGAGAGTCCGAATAAAAGGATGCACCAGAAAAAAAGCACCTTTATTGGCCCAGCGGCCGGAAAAGCTTGTCAATGCACATCTACACACAAGCACAATCACAGAAGACCAAGTCGGGCTGTATTTCAGCCAGTGTTTGGCCATAACCACAGGTTGTAGCGCTGCCACGGCCTGCGCGTCATCGGAGCCGCTGTTCACCTATGCTGATTCGGGGACCCGACAGACGATCTCATCATCGCCCAACTCGGCAAAAGCTCCCAAATAACATCGTATTGAGGTCGGCCACCTCCGAATTGGCGAATAATTGTGGCCTTTTTCGCCATCCCCAATATCTTGCGGTTGCCGTGTTTCTTCGTTAGTACCGACCGCGCGGATGGAATGGGTGGCGTCGTAGCCATTTCAGTAGATTAGGCCTAGCCACAAAACAACTGACAAGCAAACTTTCAAATGTCAAAAGTGAACGACATCAGGCTAGTTCGTGCTGCAGAGCTCGTGATTCCGTCCTTTCTTGGTCCGTTTCGTACGCGCGGCCATTTCGAACGTCAGTCACACCAGCGTCACACCTACACCAAGAAGCTGACTCCGAGCGTGGCTTGGCTTGGCTTGCTGTTTGGCTGTGGTAGCTATTCAATGGATACTCGGCTGGCTGAAGTCGAAAACGCCCATTACGAATCGCCAAAATACAGCCTTCGAGATCGGCAATTGTAATTTCTGCACTTTTACACTGGCATGATGTCCAGCCATACACAGTGCAACCTTTCAGTGCTGGCAACCTAGCGAAGATATTGTAAACACGTGTGTAAACATCGCGGACAGCTGGTCATGGAGTTCGACGCCGCTCTTGATCAGCCAGCCGGAGTCCGAATTTTCGGTCGTGTTTTTACATTACTTCAATAAAATGAGCGGCGGTGCCGCGAGGGTGTCCGAATAAACGGTCGGCGACTGTATCTTTGTGTGTCATCGTGTATGGTGGTCGTAGTTGGCTTCAGATGTTTTGACTCCCCTTGCAAAGGAAATGCGTCGTGCTTAGTATGATGGCCATTTCGAGAGGTGGGCTATTTTGATGGCAGAAGAAATCAGCTGCTGCCAAGTCAGGCTACCATTTGAAATTGGCAGCTCCAGCAGGAGCTCCTTTTTGAGCGCAAGCACAACTGGAAAAGTTTCCGTGGGCCTCATCACGGCGGTCAGTGCTGAACCGACACAGTTCAAAGCAACTGGTGTCGCTCAGCAGATTAGTATCCAGTGAACAAAGTTCAGTGCGTCATTTGAGTGGTTGCGAAACATGACGTTTTTGAGATTGCTTCAAAAATAAATGATGCGCTTTTGCATGCCTCCGCTGGCCTCTCATTACTATTGCGATATTTTTTCTTCCTGGACGCAATAAAACTCACCCCTCGCGTTACAATAGAGTAAATCCAGTACTACCGAGATCGAATTGCTGATTTACAGTTGGAGCAAGAACCTATGTAACTGGTATGAGTGATACAAAAGAAAAAAACCTCAGCTACTTTAAGAGAGAATGATAGAGAAAAAGCGATTCAAGCACAGTCCCTCCGCAGGTGAACTCACCCTTCTGAAGCAGTTCCTCGAGGGCTTTGCGGGCAAGTGAGCCTCGCACCTTGAGTCGCTCAGAGACAACCGAGGGTGTGATCAGCTTGTAGCTGGGCACTTCCTTGAGAAGCTTGTCGTACGTGGCCTTGTCAAACAGCACCAGGTTGTTCAACTTGTCACGCACTTTTCCCTTGGACCACTTCTGCACATGGGAAAGTACCGTGTCAAAGTCACACTAAAGGTATGGCTACGAAATGCAAGCAGAGAGGATAGACTTCACTCAAAGTAGCCAAATAGATTAACGAACTGAGCAGCACAGGCTTACTTAAAATGTCAAAGGAATGATATATAGTGCATTGCACAAGCCAAGTTTACCTAAACTGGACAGTGCCAAGTGCCTAAACTGGCAACTGGACCCAGTTTGGTCTCTTAAAAAAAAAAGAGACAAGCCTTTTTTATTGCAGTTTTTCCCGTAGTCCTTGCATAAATTCATGAGAAAAATCCCAGCTTGACATTGACTCAAGAATATTCCAACATACCATAACTTGTGCAAATGGGTTTAGAACATCCATTTTAGTTGTACTGCACACAGTTCTTATTCCATACTATTGTGATATGCTGATTGACTTTAACTGTCTCAGTTTAATAAAAATCTTGCTCCCCAAGAGGCACATGAAACATTTTGTGCTTTAAGAACTAGATATTATACTAGAAAATACTTGCATAATTGAAATAAGCACAGAAATAACCAGGGGAACCATCATTATATGTTGTCCCCTGGTTTCGCCTTAGCCCACATTTTAAGTCAAATCAGTTTGGTCTTGGCAGAACCCCCCATAGAAAAACATATTAAAACCCACCGATGATATGCCAAAAGTTTACA
>JALIZH010030039.1:0-41493 GCA_030522465.1 Rhipicephalus appendiculatus
CAAAACTACATGGCGCCAGTGCAGAGTGGCCTTTCCTGTGCGATGCCTTTGGTAGTGCTGCTCTATGTGTCTCCATCCGCGCGTGTTGCTTGCTCGGCGTCGCCCTAGCATTTGCGCACAAGCGTTGGGCGAATAAACGCGAACAGACCACAGCACCGGAAAAAGGTCTACATTCCGGCGCTTGTAGACGTGGTTGCCTTCTGCGTCGAATTTATCCCGTGCATGCCATAAGCTGAGTGGCCCTTAAGTTCAGAACCTGCGCTTTTTATTTGCGTTATATTTCCTGGTTTCTTTGTTGCGCTTCAGATGACGAGACGAGGACGATAGGACGATACAGGGACACAAGACCATGAACCACCATGAACTAGCCCAATTCCATCGCTCTCCTAAACGTTATATTTCCGTCCTGAAGCTTCTAGCTCAATGTATTAGTCGGTATTTTGCAGTGTCCCCAACATTCATTCTGAAGTTCATAGAGAAAAGGCTTAGCAGGCGTGGCTAAATAACATAAATGATCTAAATAATAAAAACAGAACATACCTTAGGCTTTGTCCCCACCATGAGTTCACACAAAGCAACAGCCGATTTCGCCATTTATTTATTTCTGTCAGGAGAGTGGCGAAATAGCAAGCACGAGCTTGGATCAAAGCGGGCGATGTTGGCCCATATCCCAGATGCTGGCGGTTGCTAATGCTTAGACTAAACTCGCAGCCACAAAGACGAAGCAGAATAAACATATCAATCATTGCTGTGACGTAGTAATTGCAAAACGAACGCAAATGTCTCAAGGTCGTGAACTTTTAGGCGATGATACGCATGTTGAACAATATTTTGCGCCGCAAGCATGTTTACTAGCTTACAACCACGGCAGCTGCGTTGGGAGATTGCGCTGATTGCGGGAAGGCCAGTAGCGATCACGTTATGAGATATGGCCACGCTCGTGCGCCGCAGCAGAAGCTTCTCTATACTTCACTCCTGGAAGGCGCCGCTGCACCGCCACGCCATCGTCTCTCTCACTTTGACTCGACGCACTTGTCAATTTGGCCCGCGTTCTTCCCTTCCATTCATCACCTCTCCTTTAACACCTGTGGTTTGTGCATGGCCGAGAGCACGGAGGGGCTGCTTAGCAATGACTAGGCAGATGGTGTCTGTCGCCCAGGTTGACTCCATTCCTTGATATTGCTTGCATGTGCTTGCAGGGGGGCTAAGTCCATCTCTCCTTCCCGCGTCCTACACCCGCACAGATCATGCGCGTCCCCTCCCCCTCTCTCTCCTCTCCTACGCTCACCCCCTTTCTCTCCTCTAGGAATCCTCTACTCTAGGGAGCGGCCCCCGCGTCCCACACCCCCCCACAGCGCATGCGCGTCCCCTCCCCCTATCCTCTCCTACGCTCACCTCCTTTCTCTACTCAAGGAATCATCTACTCTACGGAGCGGCGCCCGCGTCCCACATCCCCACATCGCATGCGCGTCCCCTCCCCCCTCTCTCTCCTCTCCTACGGTCGCCCCATCCTCTCTTCTAGGAATCCTCTACGGAGCGGCGCGCACGACAGGTGGTGCGACAGCTGCATACTCCGCTGGGGGCACCATGGTAGTTCCGCGGTATGAAAATGACGGAGCGCGCGCGCCTCATTCTCCTTCCTGTGCAGCGCCGCGATGAGCGCCCGGACCGCTGCCGTAAAACGAGAGCGACGACGTTCCTCCCGCTCAAGCTAATTATCTCCCCCGCTGCTTCGCATCCACACCTGGTTCCCTTTAGCGGGAGATGGGCAAGTTGTTTATTCAAATTCACTTGTACCGACGCTTCCGTGGCGGGCACGATGTTCAAAACGATGGCGCAGCCTCCGCCCCCCTCTTCCGTCAAGACTAGGGGGGTGACCTGCAAGCTTCAAATCGGATTGGTGCATCTGACCATCTAAACATGGCTCTGCCAAGGTCATTGAGCTGCTCTGACGTGGATGACATAGAATCCGACAGTGACATGTCAAGGCCACAAACCGCTGGTTGAAGGGGACGCCTCGCCCGACCTGAAGCATGAGTGATCTCAACCACAATACTCCGAACTCTCAGGAGACGCGCACAATCATCTTCATCCCTGTCGCTGCTATAGGCAACATGAATGCCCTGAATAGACAAGAGCTCGCGGCCTACCTCTGCAGGTTAGCTACAGGACAACTAAGAGAGGTCCGTATTAATACCAGAAGGAATATAGTCGCTGTTGATGCGTCTACACGTAGGACCCTCAACGCACTGAAAGCTGTGACACACCTTGGCAGCATACCTGTGCTCTCCTTCATTGCACATGGAGGCTTCACTATTGCTGGTAAGATTTCCGATGTGGATACAGATGTCGATGACAGCGATCTATCAACATTGATCTCCTCGACTGCCCATATCTCAAACATATACCATTTTGGACAGTCTAGATGTGTGAAGATTATTTTTGAGGAAGACATGTTGCTATCGCATGTGAAAGTCTGCTGCGTGAGGCATCCTGTCTCCGATATGTTCCTAGGCCATTAGACTGTCGCAAGTGTCAAAAACAGGCACATGAGTGGTGTGTGCGCGAACAGGTTGAGATTTCTCTCCCGCAGGGGAAATCAAGGTGAGCCGATCAGCGAGGGTACTAACCTGAAGTGCTCCACGGCGATGGCACGCATTAGTCAAGGTCCCATGAATGTTTGGAAATAAAGAATGAGGTGAACCTGCTTAGAAAGATGGTACGAGGGCACTCTAGGCGCAGAGAAGCGGCTATGGAGGTGCACCGTCGCCAGAGGCGCTCTCGTAATCGCAGGAGATCACCATTGGCAAGGGTACGAGAGCCTGTACTCCCTAAATAGTCAGTGCGGGATCCTGTTATATTTGGAGCGGTGTAACTACCTCCAGTAGCGCCTTGTTTGAAGAACACCAAGGACAGTACCACACGGCCTTCCCTGCAATCTCAGTGTTCAAGTGCGAGCGCCAAGAGCCAGCATTAACGTGAGGCTTCGTCATCGGATGAGCGAATCAAGGCAATGCTTAAGCAGTTGATCCGTGCCTTGCGAATGCGATTTTGTGGTATCAAGACGCCTGTTGTCAAGGCTGCAGTGCAAATTCTAACGGAACTGAACCGGTGGATGGTGCTATATAAGAACCAGTAAAAATGATGGCGGCAGCAGCCTCATCGTCTCACTGACTGAAAGGATTACCCGTACTGCTGTATTTCACTGGAACACTCGAAGTCGAAGAGGTCATCTGACATAATTTATTCAGAGATTGCTGAAATATCAGTTTGCTGTTGCTGTGATATGTGAGCCGAAAATGACTTCACCATTGACACTATCTGGATGTGAAGAATTTACGTCAAAGGCGAGTGGAAGCCCTAGCAAAATTTATTTGTGCGATGGGAATTCACGTATTCCGATAACCAAATCCATGCATAACAGTAGTCAGTACGTTTTTAACCCTTTGAAGCTAAAACGACCTACGATATCGGTCATTGGTGGTCACAATTCTCCGAGTGGTAGATTTCACGCTGGGTACGCGGAACTTGTAATCGTCTCGAGCCAAGGACCTCACGTCATCGTAAGCGACTTTAATGCGCATACTATCTTTCGTCCAGTAGAGTGATAAGTACTCGGGGAAGACAACTTCTAGATTTCACAAGCAACATTGGTCTTCATATTCTTAACGACAGCTGACCGACCTGTTTGCGTGGCACAACATACAGGAGGTGTCTCGATTTAGGTATCGCTTCTCGACGCCCTTAATCATCATCGTCATCATCAGCCTGTCTACGCCCACTGCAGGGCAAAGGCCTCTCCCATGTTTCGCCAATCAACCCGGTCCTGTGCTTTCTGCTGCCACGTTATACCTGCAAACTTCTTAATCTCATCTACCCACCTAATTTTCTGTCTCCCCCTCACGCGTTTGCCATCTCTTGGAATCCAGTCAGCTACCCTTAATGACCAGCGGTTATCCTGCCGACGTGCTACGTGCCCGGCCCATATCCATTTCTTCTTCTTGATTTCAACCATGATATCCTTAACCCCCGTTTGTTCCCTGACCCACTCTGCTCTCTTCCTGTCTCTTAAGGTTACACCTATCATTTGCCTTTGCATCGCTCGCTGCGTCGTCCTCAGTTTAAGTTAAACCCTCTTTGTAAGTCTCCAGGTTTCTGCTCCGTAGGTAAGTACCGGTAAGATGCAGCTGTTATATACCTTCCTCTTGAGGGATAGTGGTAGACTACCATTCATGATTTGATAATGCTTGTCGAATGTGCTCCATCCCATCCTTATTCTTCTAGTTATTTCACTCTCATGGTTCGGCCCTTAACCATCTGCTGCTTAATGCGCAGACATTGAAACATATGACAGTGATCACCTGCCTACCTACGTACAAACATGATGATATACCCGCATTACAAACACTCGTAGGCGATACACAGATTGGGACGCTTTTCAATGGGAGCTACAAAAGTGGTGTAGCTCCATAGTTGCTATGATGGAGATTGAAGAACGAATTGCCACAGCAATGCAGGCAGCAACACGTGTCGTCACAGAATCAGGATGCCGGTTGAAGCAGTATCTGAAGAGCTACGGGCAGCTCGTCGTCGTGCTTAACGCAAACATAGGCGAAAAAAATCGATCACGGACCTTAGGTCCTCTCGCAGTGTGCAAAAGAAAATCGATAGGTAGTCAGGAAAGCTTGGGTGGCAAAACTGGAAGCCATTTTGCAACACTCTGGACCCTCGAAAACACTTGTGTTGTACTAGCTTTGCACTTGTGTTGCACGAGTGTGCTGTACGAGCTTTGCCACCTTCTACTCAGCATTTCCGTCCCTTCTGCGCACTGGTCATAATCAGGACATGCAGCGAGAAGCAGTCAGGGGAAGATTTTTACCTACACTTCTCTGGCTCGGTAACAACTGTTGTTTCACTGCTTCGATCCGCACTCCTTTCTCACCGTCCGTAAAGTGAAGTAAACCAGTGAGATGCAAACGTACACATTTTACTTCAATTATTGAGTTTTTTAGAAAAAATAAGAAACGAAGTAAACACAAAGGGTACTGTAATAATATTAAACCTCTAATCACTGATTCGCTAATTAGGAGTCCAAATCACAACCTAATTTCGCTGCTCGTAAAAGACCAGAAACTTCGAATTTACTTTCGTTGGTGGCAGTTGGCGTCTGGGGTTGCAATTGACACTTGCTGGAGCCCTCGGGGCGTAACCGGGGAGCGGCTTGAAACCAACGACGCAGTGAAGCCGATTTGAGTTCTGTCCAGACGGAGTCACTGGGAGTCTACCTTTCGCGCGAGCCAATGTTCTTCTGCCTTGATATCTAGGCCAGCTTCGAAATCTCGCGGCCCCTCTCCTGAGATTCTGTGAGGAACACGCGAACGCGAGCGTCTGTTGATGGTTTACGGGCCTGGTGTTTCTCGCATCAAATGCGGCGATGAAAGCGATGAAACAAAGATAGTGAGCGCACGCAGTACGCGTTCGACTAGCCATATCGTTAGGTTGGTGAAACAAGCATAACCGAGTAAACAAGCTTCGCGTTTACCTTGCACGCACTGCTTTTCGTCGCATGACAAAGCAAATCATTTCCCGAAATATACGCCGATATACTCAATTCACTCGCAATGCAACGGGTACTCACCTCACAAACACGGAAAGAAGTAGTGGGCTCCCAGCAATCTCGCTTCACTTGCGCAATCCAGCGTCTCCGTCGGTTAGGGCAAGTCGAAGCGGAACATTCTTACGCCTCGTCTCCAGATTTTTGTGCATTGCGGCACGCAGCACCCTGGCATTATCAACTCCAAAGTTCTTGTAGATGCGATTACCGCGAGGATGGTGTCGTAGCAGAAGCTAGGTTTAGAGCAGCTTGCACACCCGCGCTAACGTGCAGCCGGTGCCGTACTACGGAGGAAAACCGACTGGCTCTGAGAACCAACATGGCGCTCTCGCCGCCGCGTTGCCATGGAAACCTGGACTGGCAACACTGTGTTCTGGCTGGCGGCGGCAAGTGGTGGGTCAAAGGCTGACACCACCCTAAAACACGGAGGCGCGCGCACATGAAGGCTCCCTAGCATGCATCGCCACAGAACGCTGCTGTGAGTTTTGAAAGCCACGCGTTCTTGGCTATGGGTTGTGCCTCAGTTCACCTCACCGTTGATCACGATGAAGTCCACCTCCGGTGCTTGACTCCGAGTACCGCGTCGGCCCGACGATTCCAATTATAACAGCGCCATCCACGAAGTGAATGATGATGAGTGGGGCGACTCCGAGCGAAAGAGAAAGCGCGCCAAGAGCGAGCCCCTTTTATTATATCTCCTCTAGCGGTAATCACTAACCAACGTTAGTGGAACCACTAACGCCATCTAGTGATATTATTTCCAAGGACATATACACACAACGCCATCTATTGAACAATTCATATACTAGAGGTGGCTACATACATACTACATACAAACAGAGGAGGGAACGACCCACACCCTAAGGAGCTTCGCCCCTAAAAGACAGGGCGTGCAAACAAGGACAAAAGAAGGAAGTCAGGACACCATGAACGTCTACTATCTACTGAAGATGCGCACAGCGGCGAAAAGGAAGAAGGCACGAAAAACAAATCTGCGCATGCCCATGTAATATCCGAAGCTATCAATCTCGCAAGCGTGGGGGGTCTACGTAAACCATAACTGTTAAGGCATTTGATTTAATCTTTCTGCAAGTTAATCAACGGTTGGCACACGCATGCTCTACCACTGTTATCGATATGCCATGCCTCAATCATGAGACGCGTTTCTTAATTCATATGCCGGCACAGAAGGAACGCGTCTGATAATTGAAGCACAATTCCCAAATAATTCTTACTCTACACTCACAGAAGTAGAGGGAGTACTGGAAGAGCAAAGCAACTGCATTACTCTCTCCAGAGTTCATTAACTCCGTGGGGGGATTAGTGCAGAGTTAGCCGACGAACGTACTCCATGCTTGAAGGAAGAGTGAAAGAGGCTGCGAACGTTCTGCTACTCAGATGGAGTTCCCAATGTATGCAACTCTCGTGCCGATGCGGCGTGAACGGGATCTGGCACTCCTTTCTTAGCAGACTAAGTACAATGTGGCACATGCATCTCATCAGTGACGGCGGGTCCGTGGAAGCAGAGGGGTGAGCGCAGCTGTGTAGCCCGCTCCATTTCAGGAATGTCAACGTGGGGAGAATGGGGCGGGGGGTCTCGCAGAGCGCGCCCTTACAATCTCCATGGAAAGGATCCACTCTCAGGAAAGACCACATGAAGAGCATATGCGTATTTAGTTACAGGTAGTCATAATAGCCACAATCTTAGCCAGTGCAAACCATTTTATGCGTGCAAGAGCGAGTAGGAAGAAACGTGACTTTATTTCCCGATTCGAAGGTATATGTCAGGTACACGTTGCAGAATTGAATTATCTACAGGCTAAAATACAGAATGACGCAGCAGAACGACGTGAAGGCTGAAATAAAAGCTGAAGATTCGACAGTTTCTGAATATGAAAAACGTATTCGCACTGTCCGCAGACGGTCGCGCCGCACAGCGAATAGACAGAAAAACGCCCCGAGGAGGATCAACAGACGACGCAGCGCTTTCACGTGGCTAGTGCGGGCCCTGCCAACACATGCCATGCAGGCATAGAACTTTTGTTAGCCTTTTTCCGCTGGAGTGGCAATATCCAACACACGGGCGCCGTGCTCCGGTGCGCAAACCAGGTTCTCAGCAAAAATATTGTCACCTCCTTTCTAGTGAAAAATGCCACTGTAAAATGCATGGCGAGCGGATGTGTGGTAATGGGTAGGTAAGCCTGCACCGCTTCAATACTGTTGATTGTATGCCATCCTAAGAAGCGGAGGTGGGAGAAAAAGAAAGCACGGACTCTGCACGCGCGAATAGAAAGCTCACGCATACGCGCACCACGTTTAAACGTTTTAGTGCAATTTTCCTGTTCTCAGCACCATTCAGCAATCAGTTGAACGATGTTACGAAGTCATCTTGATCGAATCTGACCTGTTCTAGTATTATTGTTAAGATATGCTCATATATGTTAGTATCTCCTGAGCGCTTCCTAATTTCTGCCACCCGCCCTACCCTTCAGACAATAAACATGTGCCTTTCTCAACAAGAGTGCAAAAACTTCCTTACAAAACTGACGACACCAGTGAATGATTTGTTTCACGAGCTTAATGCTCATGATAAATCAAATAAATGCTAGCACGGTATTCACGTGGTCGAAATCATTCAAGTTTAAAAACTCTCCCGATTGCCGAGCGATAACAGAATTACTTCACCCAATTACAGCTTGAAGAAATGTGTTTTGGCAAGTGACAAAGCGTCGTGTATGGCATAGATCGTTCGTTTCTACCCCTTTCCTCTTTGCAAACTGCCCATGGCGCCTTTTAAGACACCAAGTGCGCGAACTGTGTCACACTACATGAAAT
Source organism: Rhipicephalus appendiculatus (assembly GCA_030522465.1). Classification (NCBI taxonomy): domain Eukaryota; kingdom Metazoa; phylum Arthropoda; class Arachnida; order Ixodida; family Ixodidae; genus Rhipicephalus; species Rhipicephalus appendiculatus. Next base: position 8,450 of record JALIZH010030039.1, read on the forward strand.
AATGCAGCCGCTGTTTAATTGGTAGACAGTGGCATGGCAGCCGCAGATGGTGTCTATCGTCGCAACATTTATTCATGCGAAACCGACGAGAAATCTAAGGACGCGAGTGGGTCAGTACAGCGGATAATGAAGGGACACTCGATGCTCCCAAATTGTGCTGAGGCTGCTTCGTCCTCTTCGCCACCATATGGATGGTTGTTTTACAAATTTGTACTCATTTCCCCCCTGATATGACGTGTAATTGTAATGTATTTCAACGTGGAACGCGGTGCCGCGTAATGTGAATATCAAAAAGCAATATTGCACTGCATAGGTCACACACTAATTAACGACAAAAATCTGGAGCCTTCGCTGCCATGAAGATGCGGAACTTTCTGCCTTTAAAGGCTGGGCAATCACCCTGGGTATTTACTTTCAAACATTCAGCCCACTGGTATTTCTGACAACCCCGTGTTTGCGACTTAGATACGTAGCCTCCCTTGCTTACCGTTTCATTGTATTCTCTACCTCATCAGGGAGACGAAGCGGGCTCTTTCTTTGGTAGGACACCCCACAAAATATTGTGGGGCGTCCCGCATTCTGTGTGGTGGTGGAGAGCTGGTGTAGTGCCGAAGGTTGCAAGAAAAAAAGCAACGAAGAGCAGGTGTATCTATTGTGACTCGTTTCCCTCTAACAACGTTCTGCTATTTCCTGTTAGAGGGAAACTCGTCCCCCGTCAAAAACACTTTTTTGTGTGTGTTTTCACTGACGCGGATTAGTATTCTGTGACGTAATTTTTATACGTTGAACGTAGAAGCTGCACCCTTCGGTTTCGTTTGGATACATTCATTTTGGTTACACCACCCTAGCAGTTACAGTATGATCCATACATCTTGAAAACAACAATATCTTAATGTTATCAAAATACGCCAGTTTTCCTATAAACCAAAAGATGCACGAGATCCGCCATCTACCATTTCCTTGCGTCCATTCACACCAACATATATGAAGCGAACGGAAGGTGTGCTCTCTTTAGTGGTGTCAACCCACATTCCCCCGCTTTCCGCTTTCGTTATATGTTTCTGTAAGTGGCAAAGCAATCAAGGTATTGGGACCACTGTTTTTGTCTAAGAACGCCGCAAGAAATCATGATTAAAGGCAGCTATGGCTAGTAACAGCTTCACTATAAAAATCAGAAGCACGAAAGCCTCCTTAGTGGAATCAACAAACAGCGAAGCTCATTAGCATTTCCGTTTTGCAATGACTGATTTGATGTAGATGACACAGCGCGTCTTCATATTTTCCAGTCACTTTCTGCGATGTTGTATGATATCCGCAAGGTCAATAATCCTGCCGGACCGAACTTGCAAAAGAGTGCTTCCTTAGTCAGAATAATATAGCAGAAATAATTTGAAGTTAATTCAGAGACCAGAAGCGGAAGCGACAATCAAGAAACTGGAAAAGAAACAGATTTAATAATAAGAATCAAACTGGGAGCCAGAAGATAATTGAAATATACCTCGCGCTGCCTTTGTGCCTGCTCACGCTCTCTTTCAGACAAGTCGCAAATGACGTCGGCTTAATCACGCAAGTGTCTGCTAAAAAACGTCTTTGTGTTAAGGAATGGCACACCGTAGCTGTGACGAACATGTAGCTACTCTTATCAGGAAATGTCACCGCAAGAAGTTAACTGAGGAGGTCACTGCTCTAACAATAATCTTTTCGAGATCCCAAAGGTATGGTGATTAGTCATCAGCTGCATGTAGCAACGAATGTTACAGACATATCACTGCGCCGCTCTTTTCGTCCCAGACGTGACGAGCGTTTACCGAACTGACGCGGTCCACAGATAAAGTGAATTCGATCCTGTGCATGTCCAACAACTACATATTTATAGCTTTGTGTCGTATGTTACAGGTTTGTGGAATACGTAAGATCTCATTCCTCAAGCCTTAACGATAGAAATACTTCTCTGCATGCCGTCGTTGCTAACTGCGACAGCTCTTAGAATTAAATAATTAATGCTGTGATGTATTTACGGCTTTCAGGCTTTTCCACAGATCCACCTAATCAAGGCAAGCACATAATTTACACCTTGTTTTTAGAAAGCAACACGTGTTCATGTTTTCTAAAATTCTCTTTGTGAACAATAATCCTTATAAAGAACATATTGTTACGACATTTATTGGCGGGCACTCGGCGACGATGCCTGACAGCGACAGTCGTTGTTGTTGTTGTTTTCCTCCAAATATGGCTCATACCCATGGAGGGGATTGGCCAAGTAGAAGGTGAATTTTCCCGATACTTACTGTATTGTGTTATTCCTAGGTGCGCTAGTTAGTTAGTTATTGATTAAAGTGCCAATTGCCGGTAATGAAATATCTAATTCACACAGAATTTAGCAAGAGAATCGTTTAGTCGCAGTGATGTATTCCTGAACGGCAATTAAAACCTCCCTGTGACTGTACCCCAGAGTAGTGGCTACAAAAGAAAGAAGAACAAGTTCCGATAACGGCAGGCCCAGTTTTCGAAGAGGTGGAACTAGTATGCTTTTTCTGAATGTATTAAATCGGCGACAAGATAATAAAAAAAATGACCAATCGTTTCCTCCTCATTACAGAAAAGGCACATAAGGGAATTGGCTAGACTTGCTCTTTGGAGGTAAAAATTGAGGGAAATAACTCGGCAACGAAATTTTGTGATTGCAACTTCCATCATCCTTGATTTAGACTGGTCGCTGCGCCAGGGAAATAACAGGTGTTTATACTCAGGAGAAGACGTCAGTGCAGGGTCTGATGAACTTGGCCTAATCGTAAGTGTCCGAAATCGTGCCTCCGTGATCTGTGCTGTAAGTGGTAAAACAGGAATGATCGGCACGGAAAGCGACGCTTTCGCAAGAGAATCCGCCATTTCGTTTACCCACAAGTCTTTGTGTCCCGGTGCCCATATTAAATGAATACATCGGAGATGAGAGGGAACTAAAGATTTAAAGAGTCTCAGTAAAGGCTTCCCACCCGATGTGGAAAGAGAAGAGCACACAGATAAGGAGTAAGTTATAATTGCTGCTACTGGAATCGAAGTACTTAACTTACGCAAAGCTAAAACTATTGCCATTAATTCCGCAAAAAAGATAGGAAGAAAATCGGGTAATCGTAGAGAAAATGACCAGTCAAGTTCAGGGCAAAATAAGGCGGGGACCGACTCTCAGCACGAGCTGCTCTTTCTCTTCGAAGAGGGCGACCCACTAGAAGGCGCTGGAGAGAACGACCCACTGTATAGTTCCAAAGCTTAACTACAATATATACATGCATCAGAAATAAATCATAATGACGAATGATAAAAAGTTGACGGACACAGCAATCAATCTTTCGGCAGGTTGTTTGGAACGTGGTAAATACCAGGAACTTTCAAAAAGCTGAAGTCATGCAATACACTAATAGCTTAGTATCTAAAAGACGAAATTCCCATCAAATCTGCTCCATTCAAATTGCCCCAACTGAGTAGGAGAACGTGACGTGAAGCCATGAGCAGCTTTATGGTGAACACGGGAGCGCAATGACATGCTCCATGAAGCGACAGCATATGCATCGTGAAGATTTCCAGTGTGACTCCAACGCCAGAACCCACAGCCTAACGGATAAAAGAGAGAGCGAGAAATAATGTAAGAAATGTAAGGAGGTTAGCTAAACTACGTCCATTTTGGTACCCTACACATGGGCTGGGGATTAAGGGATAAAAAGAAAGGGACAACGTGAGAGAGAAGAAGAGACACATTGCACACCACACACACAGTGCATGGTTTCACAGGTGGTCAGTCTGACTCGTGCCGCTTTCAGCTCTGATGTACTGCGACACCATGCTCCCAAGACCTTTTCTTAAGTAAATTGCCGATCCTCGAGTCTCCTTAAGGAACTGGGGAGTCCGGCGATCTTGTTCATATTGAGGGCAGTGGCACAAGAGATGGCCAATAGTCTGTACACAGTTGCAGTTATCGCACTTGAATGCGCCAGCCATGCCAATGCGATAGCTGATTGATTTGGTAAACGCTACACCAATCCACAGTCGACACATAATTGTCGCGTGACGTCGCGAAATCTTCGATGGCAGTCATTGGTGGAGCAATGATTAATTATCGGATAACAAAGTAGTATTGGGACGGGCTCGGACACAATGGAACGTGATGCACGCATCTGCCCCTCTGTATGAATGGGCGGACTGCGGCCGGGCTAGATGTGTGCGCGCATTTGTTTTCTGCGTACCCCTAGCGGCCAATGTCAGCAAACGACTATGTACATTTTGAAACTGTTGGCGATGTCGGCGCTTAGATTCGGCCGCTCTAGCACGTACGGCAGGGTCCTGTCGGCGTAGCGGTTGTAGCTCCGCTCGTCGTGCTTTAACCGCAGGATCATGTTGCAGGGCTCGTCTTGATGCCGCTGCTTTGGCTTTACGCTCCGCATCCTCCTCAAGCTGCTTATCATCTTCATCATGACGTTTACGTTTCTGAGTACGACTACCCTTGTTCTTCGAGCAGCCCTAAGTAATCTTAGGTGGGTTCCTATTATTTAAAGACGATAGTCTTTCTTGAGATACTTGAACGCAAAAACTTTGGTGTGGCTGTCTGTCTGACGTCCCCTGATTCAGCCACTCGGCCAAAGCTTAACCACTTTCTGAACGCCCAGCCATATTGAACTGGTGTTTGCGTTCATACTTGTGAACATATTCGATCAAAAAGCAAGTACTACGCATACCTGAGGCGCTACATTAATATGTAAGTGTAAGGACGTGTGTTCTTTTATTAGAAAATACATAGGTACGCAATTATAAAGACCCTAGTGTTGTTCAGGCTGCGCTGAAAATGCGAGGCTGTGCACGAACTGCTACGCTTTGCACGAAAAAGCCCTGTGCCGACCATAAGAAGCTGGCGCTGGCAGTGGCCCTTGGTCACGGTGTAATGCCCTTGGTTTAGCACAAGCTCATGTTTTAGATGTGAAGCATCTTATGGCGAAGCTTAATCTGGTGGTGCTGGTGGTGGTGATGTGCCGCGTGGCCTCCCTTACTGCGCATGCGCAAACCCTTTCAAAAAAGAAAATAAAAATAAAAAACGTCCTCTCCCCCCTCTTTCTCCTCTAAGCATCCCTCCCCGCGGCAACCACACCCTCACTGCGCATGCGCCTCCCCTCCTCTCTCCCCTCCTACGCTCCCCCCCCTCTCTCCTCTAGGCATCCCTGCCCGCGGCATCCACACTCCCACTGCGCATGCGCGTCCCCCCCCTCTCTCTCCTCTCCTACGCTCCCCCCCCTCTCTCGCCTCGCGACGCCGACGCAGGCAGCGTCTGCTAGCGAGTTTCTTGGTTGAAAAAACCGACTGCTCGCGCTGCACAACCGTTCACTAGCCACCCCGTATATGTGGCAATGGATCTTGACCTGCAAGGTGGTGCCGGTGGGCGATTTCTCCTGTGCGTTGTGGAACGATAAAAAATTCGCAGCGTGCGCGTTAACTAAAAGTGGACTGCGGGTCTCTGTGTCCAGTCCGAGTCTTCTGTCTCTCATTGCCCATTGGCAGAGATTGGGATGTTCCAGTAGGAAACACCGGTCCATCACTGCGTGCTTTGCGCCCCCCAGGTTTCTCTCCTGTGCAACGCTGCGATGAGCGCCAGCGTCAACGCCGCCGCCAGTGTAAGCGTTAGGGCCCGCTGCTTCGCATCTACACATCGTTCCCTTTAGCGGGAGATGGTGTAATCTTTAATGGCTGGTTCACGGTAGCGGCACGGCGGCTCGCCGTTTGCCGTTTGGCGTTCTCAGGCCGCCGTGCGCGGGCTGTTTCGTTCGCGCACGTCTGCCGTTCTTTGCTGTTCGGAGAATAGGTCCGAGACCCATTTTCGTGCCGTTTTCCGTTTGCCGGAAAGCGACGTGGCCAATCAGCGACGGAGGAGCTCCATCGGTGAGCCGCGTCGACTGCTTTCGGCTTTCCTGTCGTCCGCGTCTGCTCCGGGACGCTTCGAGCTGCTTGCTTCTTGCTCGGCGGTTCTCACGCTAAAAGTGCGAATGTCGGCCGCGTCATTGCCTGGCATCGTTCCAGCAGTTAAAAAGAGCGTTTTAGTTTGTCTGGCATTGAAAAACGCGCAGCGTTAAACCGAAAAACATGTCAAGAAGCTCGCGCCTGGACAAGTGGCGCCAGCTATCCAAGATTAGAAACAACTAGCAAACGCGTAATTTATGCCCTCCGAGATTCCGGAAGCGCCCAACGCTATTCGCTAAGCCTACAACATTGATTATTTGAGTATGGATCTCAAAAACGGTGCCGAATCGATTCGAACACAGTGTTGTCGAGGCTTGAGGACATGAGTCTAAAGCGAATGGAAGCATCAGTTCGCAGCTCACAAGCTATTGAGCGCACGGCGGCCGCTTGATAGATTCGAGGTGATCAACAACTGGATTGGGAAGTCTAGCCATGTTTTTCGGAGGCGCTACTGCCTCGCCGGCGGAGCTTGCCGTGCACTTTGAACAGCTCTCTCGCGGGCGGCGGTGGCCGACGGTCTACGGCACCGCGCCGTTACGGCAGGCTTGCCGCCACCGTGACCCAGGCATAACACGAAAGCCTTTAATGTCTCATGCTCACGTCCGTCCGGTGTCCGTCCGACCTCCGTCCGGCGTCCGTCCGTCCGTCTGTCCATCCGTCTGTCTGTCTGTTCATCCGTCCGTCCATCCATCCGTCCGTCCGTCCATCCGAGCTCTGGCACGGAGCCAGGTGGCCGCCGGGATGTGCAGACGGAACGCCGGTCGCGTCGGGCTCTATAGCGCTCGCGCTTTGCTTGCGTTAGCGTCGCTGTGCCCAGAGTTTGCAGTCATTCTGACGGACGCCGTCTCAATGGACCCACGCGTTCACGTAATACACTTTCCAATTTACAAAGGGTCCGTCAATTTAAGAGGTGGAACGCGGATGGCGTTTGCACGATGCGCAAAGCGCGAGAAAATACTAACGCATGCGGCCGGAGGAAGATGAGTCTCCCGTCTCGCTGCGATTCGCGGTAAAAAAATTAAAGAAAACACGCACCCATTCAGTTTGTGTCTTATCCCACTGAGAGTGTAAAAGAAAAAGACATGGCATAATCAGTCAAATGGCTACACGCTTTCGCCGAACACACTTTGGAATGTACAAAGTGTCCTTCAATTTTTTTCCCACGTTCATTGCACAGAGCTCTTGCTCGGCGGGGCGATGTCGCCCTCTTGGAGCAATAAAGTAATTCTTCGTTGCTGTGGCCTCTGCGATTAGCATCTTGAACGCGTGTCGCAACGCGTCCGGCCCTGCTGGCGCGTTTTCAAGAGAAGTGCGATTCTTCAATGCCTAAACATACCGCGAGATGGTGACATTAGCCCAAGGGTCGGCCTCGCTCATAGCGTTCATCCAAACCAAAAATAGGTACGTGACGTGCGGCTGCCTGAAGTGGCTGTAATGCCGCGTTCTTCGCTTACGCTCGCTCGAGAAGAATCGTGGCCGGGCTACAGGGGCGACAAGACGCGCTTAGCGTTTCCCTCTAGTCCGACCATGGTGTTCAATCACACTTTAACATGCCGCGGGATGGCGACCTTAGCCGAAGTTCGGCTACCGAATAGCGACGCTCCTCTGGCTGTCACGTCCCTTTCCCTGATTACGCTCTCGCCGTTAACATCTACACCTACCGCAATAGTTTATTTAATCATTGCTCATGGACGTTAGTCGTCGGGATGAAGATGTACCACAAAGCCTCAAGGTGGGTGCATCGACGTTATACATTCTGCAAACTCTCCTACATAAATGTGCAGTAAACATTCAATTACCTCAGTACGGGCACATTTACTTTCGTGTTTATACATATTTTAGATGCGAAGCAGCTTATGGCGGAGTTCAATCCGGTGGTGGTGGTGGTGTGCGGCGTGACCAGCCTTACTGCGCATGCGCCTACTCTCTCTCCCACTCTCCTCCTTTACGCAGGTGTTCGGTCGCCTTCTCTACTCCTCCCCCACGCTGCAGCCGCGCACTCTCCTCTTTTACGCAGGCGTTTACGCAGGCGTTCGGTCGCCTTCTTTCCTCTCCTCCCCCCCGCGCTGAAGCCTGTAAATCCACTCCCTCCTCTCCCGCCCCCATTCCATATAACCGCGTGCGCTCGGTCGACGAAGTCTCGCTTGAATCGTGCGGTTGCTCCGTCGGTTCCCAGTTGCTGCAGTTGTCTTGAAATCCTCGCTACCCTCGCCGCAGACTCGCGTTGACTCTCTGTAGCGGGAGCGGTAGCTCGACGCCGACGCTTGGCTTCGACGGCGGAGTGAACGTAAACGGAAATTTGGTGTGCACCCCCAATGCTGCTTCGCATCCCCTCATGGTTCCCTTTAGTGGGAGATGGTGTAATTTTTTTATGACGGAGGGATCAACCAAGTTTTTTTTTATAAAATTAGGTAGCCAGTAGTGCAGCCACAACTTTCGTTGTACCGACATGATGCTTGCATAGGGCATTTTTCCAAAGCAGTATCGAGATATGGCGCGGCTCTGTGGTAGAATGGCTGACTATCGCGCAAACCACTTGGTTAAATTTCTGCTGGGATCCTGATGCGTTGGGTCAACACTGCCGATGTCGGATTTTTTTTTCAGAGCTCTCGCATTTAAATTACGAATGTCTGTTTTCGCCGCTCCTGGGTAGACATAGGCTGTCAATTGTCTGTGGCGGATACCCGCATACCACCACCCGTGGTATATGGGTATGTGCCACGCGCGTCTGAAGGAAGGGTTTGACGACGTACGCGACAGGATTGTCACGTTGTTCATGTCATCATGAGACAGTGATATTGGCTAAACCCTCTTACCCTCCCATACCAATTGTGCTGTACATTACCTTAAGGAGTCGCTCACGAGAGCGCCCAGACGTAGGCGGCTACAAACATAGATAGATAGATAGATAGATAGATAGATAGATAGATAGATAGATAGATAGATAGATAGATAGATAGATAGATAGATAGATAGATAGATAGATAGATAGATAGATAGATAGATAGATAGATAGATAGATAGATAGATAGATAGATAGATAGATAGATAGATAGATAGATAGATAGATAGATAGATAGATAGATAGATAGATAGATAGATAGATAGATAGATAGATAGATAGATAGATACGCTCAAAGTGCCTTTGGTTCGCTAAGAAATATTTGCATGTTTAAAAATTCCAGCACAGTGGAACACACCACTACATACAAAAACCAGATGGGCACAAACGCCTTACTGGTAATCCACATTAACTTTTTTTTTTCGCTTAAAAAGAACAGTAGAGTTCAACCACTCTGAAATCTAGGTGTACTGTACGTAAACTAGTAGTTGGATTTGCTACTTCACCTCAATACATTGCTGCTTAATCCAGACATCACCTGGAAACGTAACATTGAAACTTCAGGAACATTATTACTGATTTCTGAGTGATCATTTTGCTTTGAACATGTGGATGCATGGGGTGTCTGTGTACGAGGTAATTATCATACTATGATTTACTTGAGCCATATGAGTTACCCTTTTTAAAAAATCAATAAGTCACAAGAAGCCGCAATTATAAAACTTATGCAGGCTGAAGCGCAGTGCGTTGAAGTTCCCATAGACATTGATGCCGGATTTCCCTTGAGTGTACTATTACGAAGCAAAGTTTCCCTGGCTCGTTGTGCAAAATATTTCTCGAGTGTAGCAGCACGACGTCGCTGACCGCACTGCCATAACTTTTCTTTTAGCAGCCACTCATGCTCGCGCTGCTCTCTTGGGCAGGCCTAAATCTATGGGCAGGCAACTTGTTTTGAAACGAAAGTACGCAAAACAATCGCTGTCTGTTGTTGTCCAGTGATGTGAATCCGCATGCAGCCTTGCGCACTCGGGTAATGACGATGGCCCATACGTGCGTGTTTTCAGGTTTCATTTGAGGTTCCTTGCAGTGGTTGCGGTCTCTATGTATTGGTACTGGCATTTTGGTGCAAAAATATTGCCACGGGGTATCCCTAATAAATAGGTGATCGGACATTGACACCTTCGCCAAAGATAGCAGCAACCTGAACGCGCCCTTAGTACATTCAACGAACAGCCAAGTTCCTAAGTATTTTCCTCCCAATGGTATGCACGTCTTTCTTGTCTTGTCTTTCTGCAGTGTTGTGTGACGTCCACGACGTCAGTTACCTTGTCTCAGCGATGTTAACCAGGAAGCTTTCCAATCAGTTTTTTTACAAGATGAATCGTTGAAAGTTAAATAACAGACGAAAAGCGGAACCGAGACGCCAAGACAGCGGCAAGGAACCTGAGAGGATAATTAGAATGAAAATGGAAGCGAGAAATATCTTCTGCACTTTTTCTAAGCATTCTCGTGCTCTTTTACAAGAGTCGCAAATGACGTCGGCTTAATCATACTAGTGCCTTTGTATCGTAAAAGAACGCCTTTGTGTTAAGGAATAACAATCCGTGGCTACGAAGTACATGTCGCTATTCTTGTGACGGAATGTCACTGCAAGTAGTTACCGGAGGAGGTCATTGCACCAGTCATAATCTTTTCGAGACCACAAAATTATGATGGTTAATCATCCACTTCATGTACCCGCCAGCGTTACAGGCATGGTACAATGTCTCTCTGTTCATTCCAGACTTGAGGAGCATTTACCCCATCGAAGCTGTCCGTAGAGCAAGATAATTAGTTTGTATACATACCCAATTGTTACATATTTCAAGCTTTACATCATGGGTGACATGTTTCTGCAATAAGTAAAGCCTCATTTCTCAATCAATAATGAAGGACTTTTCACCTTGCCATCAGCACTAACACTGATTATTCTTAGAATCGAATAATTGATGTTTTAGGCGCGTTCCACGTTTTCTGCATACTCAATGAATCATAAATGCAAGCATATTAACTCCACCTAACCTGTCGAGAACAAGGCGTATCTCTGTCTCCTAAAAATATCTCTTTGAACTATAATCGTTCAAAAGTACACATACACAAGCTTTAGTCATAAAGGCTATTCTTGAATGTTACAAAATTAACAAGAAGTCTAATCAATTTTGCCTTCTGCACGCAGGTTGTTTGGACAATGGCAAATTTCAAGAAGTTTCATGGAGCTGAAGTTTACGCCGTACAATAAAAGTTTTGTATCTAGAAGTTGAAATTTCCCGTAAATTTGCTTCATGCTTATTGACCCAACTGACATAATTACTTCACAGTAGCGTCGGCATCGTTGGTCGTGAGCGAAAAATCATCTTGCCCATGACCGAAAAATCGAGAAAGATGCCAATAAAATAAATAAGAAATTTCCAGGTCTGAGTGAGCAGCGAACCTGGGCCGTCTGCGTGGCAAGCTGGTGATCTACCACACGGCCACGCGTATGCTTGGGAATAGACTGAAAACAACTTCCTCTGCTTGGAAATACAGTCAAAATAAGTCTGGCTTCACAAACACGAACGTCCTGTATGCATACGTCACAATACAACATGTAATATCGCAGTAATATTGCGTGGTACTAGCGTACACTGCCATCGGGCGTCACCACACGTGAATGTCATAACTACTTCGTGGTTTAAAGCCGAGCACCCATTACAAAAGACACACACGTTACTGCGCGTGTTCCCTCAACACAACGTAGTGGGGGTATATCAACTGTGCACTAAGTGGTTGATGTACACCCTAAGAACAGGATATCGCTATCGCGTTTAACTCTTAAAGGCGAAGCATAAGGGTCCCCCAAATTTTTTTGTATAGTCTGATGATCGCCATACCAGGAGAAGACGGCCTTGGACAACGCAACGTGCTGCTAAGAGCACCTTTACGGTTGAACACGTTAGAGCATGGGCATGCTTCGTAAAGCGCCAGCGTAGCTGGCGTACCATGACGGAATCAAGCTTCCGCATATGCCAAGATGATTGAAGAGGCGTCGTCACTTTTTCAAGTACTGCTGTTCTTGGCTTCACTAAACTGTTCTATTGAGATAGCTGTTATACGGACGCTCCAGGGGTAAATTTTTCGTCGGAGTCCTGTAGTGCTAGAGCGCGAACATTGCCGGTTACCTTAAAATGCTGCGCCACTGTTTTCAACAATTTTGCGCCATGTCTGTTTATATTTAACATTTCGCTGACGCATTGTTTCTCTTTAAACCAAAATTTCAGCGTGCAATGAATGTTTCAACGTGTCCCGGTAAAAGTATATTTTATATATGTCAAGAAAAAATATGCAACAATAAACCATCATTCCATTCTCCACGTAAGAGTTTGTTCTCGTCACAGTTGTAATACTTGTGAACGCTTTAAAAAACATCGTTAACATTAAAATCATCAGAAGTGATCAAGGCGATAATAAAATCGAGGTATACCTGCACACATTGGAGAGTAATAACTTCCTGTTTCAATTTTTATTATCAAATGCAGGGCTGCTGTTGATACTAAAAAGCTCTAAAGCGTTGCAATTCGTTGCACACCCATTTTTAGCAATGCATAAAGTTCTCAGAAATCTATGTGTCCCTGTGCCGCTCTTTGACGTGTTGTCAAAGCGTCGAGCCAATGACAGTCTGCCTCTGTTAAAGGTTTGCAGTGACTGTGAAGTTTCGACTGCAGGAAGTATCGATCTGATAAAGAAATTGAGCACATCGACCCCGTAGTACAAAAGCTTAATGAAATGTCATTTGCATATTATGAACTTAAATCTAGCAATGCATAGACTGGAAGCACTCTAAGTGAAATAAGAAAAAGCCGTGATCGGTGTCGACACAGTATAAATAGTCAATCGAAAAATTTCGATTTCATTCGGATCACCAATAGCTGCAGGTACGAGGTAAGTGTGTGCGTACACTGGTGCAGTGCACTTACGCTTGTCACTCGTCTGAGTGTTTTTGACAAGTAATCAAACCACGAATGCGTGGAAGCACCTTAATTCTTGAATATGTACTTTGGAATCAGCATAGATGACCCGGGCATAGGATGTACTTGTGCTAAAGCTTCGAGGTACAGGGCCTTTTTTGTACATTATTAATTTCTACGCGGAATTCATCCTGCATAATTCAACTTCTTATACAAAGGTACCATGTGGTAGCTTTTACTAATCACCTGTGCGCTTACCAACGATTCCCTGGAACGGTAAGTGACATTCGAAACCGCTGAGATCATGGACATAGGAAAAGTTTCTCCGATTTGCAGCGTCGCCTCATCCAGAATTTTTGTTGCTGGCCGATGCAGATGCGGACTTGAGCGCTGCTCTTGGAGAAAAAAATAAACAAGTAGAATGCGATTAATTGGAATGCCTGTGAATTTAACACGAGGTAGCACCCAGACATTTTGAGTTTTGAACAAAGGAAATGCATAACATCCCCTAAACCTACGTATGCGTAAATTTTTTCATGGTCGGCAACCAGGGTTTTGTACATAAGTTTTCCCAACATATCAGACCATGATATGATGGCAGAAAGGCTATTCGAATACCTGCACTCTGTCCTCTCATTCAATTTTTCTATGACAACTTGAGCGCCACCGTTTAGACATGTGTCGTCGCGAGCACTCGGGCGCCACTCTGCGCGCGTGCGCTGGTACGTGAAGGCCACCCGACGCTGCCGGTCGGTCTGTCCTGCGCGACTTGTTGAAACATTAGTGGGCAAGTTCCTACAACAGTTGGTACTGAATGTTCAAGTAAGTCGCTCCACCAAATCGAGTGCAGTTGCCGTCATGTGGTCCGCCGCGGTGGAGCAGTGGTCAAGGCGCTCGGCTGCTGACCCGAAGGTCGCGGGTTCGATCCCGGCCGCGGCGGTCGCATTTCGATGGAAGCGAAATGGTAGAGGCCCGTGTGCTGTGCGATGTCAGCGCACGTTAAAGAACACCAGATGGTCGAAATTTCCGGAGACCTCCACTGCGGCGTCTCTCAGAATCATATCGTGGTTTTGGGGCGTAAAACCCCAGATATTATTATTATTGCCCTCATGTGCATGTTCAGCTTCGATTGCTCTTGGTGTCGAGTGATAGGCAACAATCTTTATGCCCGCACGTATGACAAGCACTTCTTGTCATGACTCTTCTATAGCCTTGGCGCACTCATTATGACTTACCGGCCCGTTGTGGATCACTGACGGCAGCGTTTAGGCTTCGGCTTCCGTGTCTGCGTTGTACCGCAATGTTTGTATACACCGTGCTGAGCGTGTTCGGTTGTGTAGCCTGCTCAGTTGGTTGAGTTACGTCGTTCGGAGTTTTCAGCATATGAAGAACAACGTGTGATGTCATTGAAATAAATGAAGTGATCGTTACACTTTGAACGGGCCCAAGATTTTAGGAGCTGCTGTGTAAGCGCGTCGTAAGTTATTGAAATTTAAACGAGACAATTAGTAGGTTTTGAGTGCGAGAAAAGAGGTGAGGTGGTGCTAGAAATATTGACAGCTTTTCTCGCACTTTCTTATGCCGCACATTTTAATCCCTACGTTGATAAATCCACGTTTCCTGAATCATTCATGGTCTCCTGAAAGTACGCTGCACGTAATTTGGTTATTAATACTTACGTAAATATATACCGAGCTTTCAAATCGAAAAGTACTATAAGGTGTATCTGGAATAGAACGTATACTTAACTCACCATGGTAGATTCTTAATGGAACGTAGCGCGATCAATGTACAAAATAATATTCAGTCTTGTTACAGTGAGGTAAAGAGTAGCAATAATCCGCCAAAAGAGCCATAAAGATGGTGGGAGAGAGAGCTTTTTCTCCTCTTCTTGGCCCCTTTCTCCTGTATTCCGCCTTTTTACCAAACTGTACTATCGGCGTCAAAGGACAAGGGAAGAGTGGGGTGTGGGGTCTAAGCATTAGTAATGGTATAGTAAGCGCCATCGGGTGCTCACCAGTAACACGAGCGAACTTTCGGTTAGGCAGTATTACGGGCTCGAGAGCATGGATGTAGTCTTCGAGTGGCGAATGGCATGAGCGCATCCATCTCTAATCATGAAACAGCAAGCACCCCCGCTCGAGTTTTGTTCGGAGCTGGTAGTGTGTGTAACAAATTTTGATATTCAGAGGCACTTGTCCAATACCCACTAGTGCTCGGCAAGCACCCACTTGTCGGTGAACTTCTCAAATTAATTTTTTTCACAAACGTTTTGTGTACATATGCCCACACGACTCCCATTGTGAACTAAGTCCGAATTTTCGTCAAACTCAAGTGTTGCTCATACAACGCCATGTTTTGCGAATAAGGTCAAAAATTTCTCTAAAACAAGCCACAAGTAAGCCAATGCCCTCGCCTTGGCCGTGGTGGAATTATGGCGAAACCACGCAGGCCCACCTCGCGGTACGGGTCACTGTGGCTGGGTTCTCACCGGTGGCAGCAGAGCGGGCGGTGTCCGGGGCCGCGCCAAGCGTCGGACTTTAGTGGGAGGCAGCGTTCACCCACAGGAGGGCGGGCTGGCGTCGGCGACGGAATGTAGGGCTATGGTATATCGACGGAGCGCGGACTAGGCGCCTGCGCGAAGGCGCGATACCAAGGCGGTCCCCAGGAGCATACCCCTTAGGTTCCGGTTCAGGTAGCCGTTGTCCAGCAACTCCGAAGTATTGATGGATTTCTTCGTGAACGCTGTGGGCTATTGAGTGAGCCTCATGTGGCTCCCTGGACTGATGCATTAGAAGTATTGCATGTGATACAGAGGTCGCCATTGTGGAAGTTCTGTTCGTCACCGTGCATTTTGGGTTATCAGGTAGGGATGTCGGTATTCTGGAAATAGCACTTACTACCTTGAGCTAGCTTGATCATCTGGGATGAGTTTGGCGTCGTCTTCACGGCTTGGTTGACAGGCTTTGGAAGACGATTGGAACATTAACGAACCAGCACCTCCGCCAGATGCCACGTAGTACTGAAGGTGAAGAAGATTGTAGGGACAATGGCAATGCAAGACTGCATTTCGGTGACAATACCCGATGATCAAACCACAAAGCAGAAGCAATACGTGCTGCGCGCTGATAGAGGCGCGAACAGTGGCCAGCCATCGGTCACTTATCACCGGTGGAGGGCGTCGTCTTCTTTACATAAATGATCGAAGCTTGCAACGTTACTGCTGGTGCTCCCGCAAGTTCCCTAATATAATTGGTGACCTGCGACCCTTTCCGCAATCTGAAACGAATAATCTGAAACAATCGCGATGCTTCCCAAACAATGCAGCGCGGAATACTCCGAGCTCTGGTAACAGTTTTTGTTGGTGAAATATGAATACGTCAAAATAAAGAAATAAGGGCGCGTGATGGTATCAGTTATTTTAATCCGAGACAATCGAGAACCAATCGCATATCTACGCTACAGTCCTATATCTGTACTACACTGTCCGCAGCCAAAGCGTTGTTGTCGCGCATATATAAGAGAGGTCCGTGAATGAAGTAAAATCTGTAATAATTTTTTCCTACCTGCTGTATAGGCGTCAAGCGAATGGCTAGGAATGATATAGCAACAAAGAATCCCCATAGACAGCTGAAAGCTATACGGTTTCCAGATGGTATTGTGGTCTTGAGGACATAGAGGAAAGAAAGAGTACCATTTGTGCTAGAAAATATGCTGAATATTGAGATAATGCTTAATAGCGCGGTAAAACAGAATGACTTCGAAATAAGGAGCTAGTATTTTGAATAAATGAAGGAGAATGTACTATGTCGATTAAAATACATGCCCATAGTGCGGAATCTGCATTCTCTGCTGTTTCGCATTTCTTTCCTAGCGGTTGTAGCCAAGATGGCAATAAAACATACATGATCCCTCCGTCGTAGGAATCTCTATAAAACCGAAGTTAAACATGTATTTTTATGAGCAGTTGAATGTTTACTTTACATTGAAATAAGAAAGCTTGCAGAATGTTTATCGGTGCTGGGCAGCCATAGCACCGTGTAACGTGCATGCAGCCACGTTGAAGCTTAGGGCACATCTCCATCTCGAAGATTAACAGCCAGGATCAATAATTAAAGAAACCTTTGTGGTAGCTGTAGTAGTTAACAGTGAGATCGTAATCAGAGATAGTGGTTTGACCGCCAGAAGAGCGTGGCTGACTTGACGCAGCACATGGGCGAAGGTCGCCGTCCCATGGCATGCTAGATAATTATTGAACGTCACGTCCCGATAAGTGGGAAGCACAAACGCTTCGTGTCTATCCCCCTGCCCGGCTACGATTTTGTTGTCAACGAGCTCAAGCGCAAAACGCGGTGTTACAGCCACGCGAGACAGGCACGCGTCACAGAGCTATGTATAATATGGATGGATGCTATGAGTGACGCTGAGGCTTGGGCTAAGGTGGTCACGTCATGGTGTGTTAAGGAACCGACAAAATTGCACTTCCCTTCTTGGAAACGCGCTAAATGGAACGAATGCGTAGCAACGAAGTGTAGCAGGACCTAATCTCCCAAATAATATAGATGGGTTGCAAAGCCTGGTGCGGGCATTTTTAAATCATGGCACGCCAGTGACCCGGTGTCCAAAAAGCAACAAGTGCATAATCATTGCCTATTATCAGTACTAAGTTACGGACCTTTAACTGGCAGGGTAAGAAGGAAAGTCAAGAGAAAGTTAGGCACCACGTGGCGTGCGATGGAAACGGGACTGTTTGGCGTAATTTTTTATTATAGGAATATAGCGGAGTATATTATATAAAAAGACAAAAAGTGCTAGCCGATATCTAGTTGACGCGGACGTGTTAAGGTATGCATAGGACTGACAACCAGATGTAACTGAAGACGATTGAATTGATCAGTCAGTCAGTCAATGATCTTTATCCCGTAAAATTGAAAGTTGGGCCAGTTGGTGTTGGGTCGTGATATCTGAGGAGGGCGCAAAATACACGGCACTAGAGAAAAGCGCATCGTACCAGGTCTTCCTTTATCTTGTGTGCTGTGTATTTCGCGCCTCCCTGAGTTATCATTAGCTTTATTCGAAACTTGTAGTGCGGAGGTGATTGCTTTTAAGTGCAACGGTCGGCTGCGGGCTGCACCCACATGGGGACAGGTAGCGCAGCGACTTCCACCAAATTGTGGGACATCTGGACAGCCGGGATTTGGACATCTCAGTTAGAGCTGGTGATTGCCGTTTTCCAGGCGTGCTGTCTGCTGAAGGACGTGCCATCGCGCTGCGCCGTGCACTATCAGAACATGTGAGATAACGTGGATCGTTTTTAGTAGCAATGGCGGTAGGGCTGTTTTCTTGGCTAACTCAACAGAGGTCTCAATTTCATAAAGACGCTCTCGTCGCTTAAAAGCACTGGAATAGAGCATCACAATGTTCGCAAGTGTTGCAATACTCCACTTGAGGAAGCATGACACCACGTCGTCTTGGAGGAGGTACCTCAGTATTCTGATCAAGCTCGGAATCCTAATTAGACAAATGATGCGCGTTTTTTCTCAACTGGTGTGTTCTAGGTGCTAATGACGAAAGCGCACGCCACACAAGATTCATTCGATGCTCAAATTATTAAAGCTAAGCGAATGTTCTCTTTTTAATTTCTTCATTTCTTTGAGTGTTTTCGATAACTATGAGTATGCAAAAGTTAACTGCTTGCCTCTGTAAAATAAATATTGGCACCTTAACATTGTCAGGGTAATGACACGATGCCCGAACTCCTTATTACAATGAAAAAATGCGGGAAAAGTCCAGCCAATAGAAAAATCTCACACAGTGCTAACTGTAGAAATGCTTGATTTTGTATATGATGCCCTTTGCTATCATTGTTATGTCATCGTCTTCCCAATCAGTACAATGTATTTTTTAACTTGAAGCCAACTTCACAAAATGACCTTGTTGACGTTGATTTGACTAATATGTGATATTTCTTTCAGACAGATATGTCGTTCCACATGATATCCATGATGACTACGTCTGTGGTCTTCTCGCTTTTACTCCAATTGATGTGGAGTGAATGTGATGCTGCCCGCGCCAACATCGTTGTGAGCTACGAAAGACCGAAGCCCTCGAGACGTAAGCAAATCGTTCCAGTTGAAATTTCTAATGTAAATGGCGTTGAGCTTCTGTAGCCTTTGCTTATTTATTTGCATCACACCCATATCCCCTCACGGTGATGTTACAGGGGAGGGATAGCGAAAGAAGAAGAAGAACTTTATTAAGGGTTTGGCACAAGGGGTCATGAGCTCGATGGGTGGGGCCCCAAGTCCAGGGCTCCACTGGCTATTGCCGCCTGCCTGACGTGACCCAAGAGCGCAAGTTGTACCTCTGGGTCAGAGCTGGCGAGCTGTGCCTCCCATTGCTCGAAAGTATTAGAGAGCCTGTATTGACCTAAAAAGGTATCTAAATTTGGTGGTCGGTTTAGGCATCCCCACGATATGTGATATAGCGATGGCGAGCCGCTACACCACGGATAGGCGTGTCCATATAGCGTTGGAAAAATACATTTAATGTATACAGTGTGGTATCAAGAACAAGCACCAAAAATGCGCGCACACACACACACACACACACACACACACACACACACACACAAACACACTGTCCGGCGGGGCGCAAGAGAGGACGCCACCACCTCGCTGAGCAAGCGGATGCCCCTCCCCATGCAGCGCCTCTGCTTCGGCGCTGCGCTATACGGGACTGCATCTGATGGGGCAAACAACCTGACAGACGCCGCTGAAGACGACACGTATCTCAACCGCTATAACAAGCAGGAATTCGATAAAGCGAAGGAAAAGTAATGCACTAGTCGCGCACCGAGTTTGTGAATCGGCATAGAAAGATTCTACCATTGACGGGGAGATAGGCTTATCTCAAACATTGGCGACATTGACGCTTTGGTAAACAAACTACTGGGAACTCTTTGAACAGGAGTCGCTGGAAGTCCACGCGACGCACCTCCTCAGGCTTCACAGTAGTGGAGCAGGCATTTTTTTCTGCTGCCTTCACCAATGTTTCTGACCAGCGTCTCCGATGTGTTACAACTAGCCCAAAAGAACACTTTCGCATGTAGTTTGGTTTGATATTTTAGCTGTTTCACTCTATAATAACTCCAAAAGAAGATGTTACTGATCATAAGCAGGAAAGAACAAGCAGAAGCGATCTACGCACAAAGTGTTGAATTCATACCGAATAAAAACGTTGGTCGTTTTCTGCCCAGAAAAAAGGTGCAGGAAACATATGTAACCCACGTTGAAGAGGGAATTAGGACATATACATAGGATTCACACCAATAAATAGCCAACAACATTGTCCCATGGATGTGGCGGTTAAGAAAGGAGGGCCAGTCAATGAAGATTAAAAATTATAGGGCGAGCTTGTGCCCGGTACAAAAAAAAGAAAATTAGGCGGGCCGATGAGATTAAGCTCGCGGGCATAGCCTGGCCGCAGCAATACACTATATGTTTGATTGACGGAATATGAGAGACGCCTTCGCCCCTGCAGAGGGCGCAGCCAGGGCTATAATGTTGAAACATGTTTTTGCCTGCTTAACACCAAAAGGCGGAATAAGATGGCAGCTCACGATGACAGCATACTCTCTTCATCTTCCTCATTTCCTTCTTTCCCTCCTCATCACCTTTACTTCCCTTTCCCGGCACATATCTATTCATTGCTAGACTATAGATGGCTATTCTATACAAGGACATGAGACAACAACATAGCATACGACAGCATAGACCCCTTATCTACTCCACACTTAGCCTTTACCATTTCGAGAGCACTACCATTAGGTAGTACCTTCAGGGAGGGCTCTAGTTTCAGTGTAGCGAGTCAGGAAGCCGTGGACACGACAATACATTCATTCGCTAAGGTCGACCTCGATGGCAAGAATGCCATTCCCATCTGCTGGAACGGTCGATGCCCCGGTTGGATTGGCTTACGAACCCGGCAGATCTTGTCGGCTGTGCCTTGCCTCGCTGGCTGCCTCAAGATGACCTTACGTAACCAGAGAAGTCGGCAGTGAGGCGTGACCAGTAGTACTTGTCTTTTATTCTCCTAGGGAGCGCGATTGCCCGAGGTGTTAGCTTAACACGTAGTGCGTGGCCCTGCTCAGCAACAGGGTGCGGGATCGATTTTCCTCCACACACCACATTTTGATGACGGCAGAATGCAGAGGAACATCCGTGTAATGAGATTTAGGTGCACGTTAGAGAACCCGAGGTGTTTAATACTTCCGCAGCTCCATACTGCGACATCGCTTATAGTCATACGGTGGTTTTTGGGGATGTATAAGTCCAACAATTATTATTATACTACTTAGGCAGCGCGAAAAAGCGGTTTTCAGTAGTCGGGCCGTCATCAAAGCATCCAAAACCTGTGCTCAAATTCCTAAAGGCACACGACTGTGGTAGTTCCGACTGGTCAAAAGCTTCTTCCGGGAATTCTTTTTTTTTTGCTTCGCGAGAAAATCGTTGCCAGCCTTTGCATAAATAGTTTTGCGACGACGGGAGTCTTCCCTTCCAAATGTTCTGCTAGGCTTCTAAGTACTGGGCTTCTCCGTTTTTTTTCAGCGAAGACATCAGCACACCGATAACCGAAGGCGTGGTCATCCTTATTACTCGAGGCGGCCGGCCAATAGCGGCGTGAGAGAGCCAGCCGGCATCAGAGTGCTTTTTCCAATATGATGAACATAAGATTACCATAATTGCCCCGCAGTTTGTAACCACTGCAGTTGCTTGGACGAAGTTCCTTTACTTAAAAATGTTAAATGGATCAACTTGGGGCCTGTGGAAACGGATGGTTCCAATTTTTATAAATATGAATTGGAGTAAAGGCACATGGGCACCGCTGACATACATTTTTTTTCAGGTGACTGTTGGTATAACGGGAAGAAATTCAGTCATGGATATTACAATGACACCAATGACGAATGCATATCTTACTGGTGTGTTAACGGAGACATGGATATAGCAAGGTAAGTGCAACAACAATGCCGTATTTATTATATTTATCAGTTCATCTTATCGTGCATAATATACCGGTGCGCAATCTACGATTCTCATATTTTACAGCTCTCAAATAGTGTTTATAGAATACCAATTTCCTCAAGGGTGTCTGCTTATGTAGGCGCTTCATAACTAGCATCGCAGTAGAGACCAGCCGACGGGGATCTTTCATGACGGTGATGGTTTCAGGTAATGAACCAGCTAGTCCATCAACAAGCCCTGTTGGACGCTTAGAGGCTTATCATTCCAAGCCGTCTGTGCCTGAGCCATAACGGCGAAAATGATATACAGGTTGTAGAAACGACCTTGAGTGTCTTTTTTTCCGGCCTACTAGCTGAGACAATACACCCTTTCGTACATGATTAGCTTAGACGGTAGACTCCGATTCACTCACACTGGAGAAGTTGGCAATCGCCTTTCCCTCTCCATTTCTCTCACTACAACATGCACTATTTCGAAAGCATTTAATGTTTCATGTCCTCGCCTGTCTTCTTTAATATTTCCTGGCTGCAAGATCAATGTAGGAGCACAGGTGTATTATGTTTTCATCAGTGGTATACGGCCTACGTGTACAAGATCTTTTTACGCTTTTTCTTGTAGTGTCCCCTATTTGGGCTTCGTGGTGGGTGGCCACCACCGCTGCAGAAAAGATCTAAACTACTCTTACAACGTCTGCCTTTTCCCGTCTTCTTGAGCGTCCCATCGACAAGACGGGTCACGCTGTTGATGTAATCGCATATTTCAACTGAACTAGACAAAACGGGAACTCTGAAATCCCAGCCACCTCACTTTCTTCAACTGTTGTACCCAGATTATTGACCAAATCCCTCGGTTTGGATTGTAGACCATTGCATCGGGCGAGGGGGGACCGGACTGGCAACCAGCGCTTTCCCCCTATCTGGCTCGTGCGCCATGGCGAGGAGTGAGCTGGCTGGTTCTTGGATAAGTGGCGTTGTCGACTAAGTTTTGCATGTTTTAGGTAGACCTGCGGATTTTATTCTCTTTTATTGGGATCTCAGCAAGCGAAAGGTCAACGGGAAACCAGTGTGCCGTGTTTCGTTGTTCAAACAAGAGCAGAAAAAAAAAGGAAAACGCTATCTCACTGAGCGTGCCACACGCATCACCAAACGTCGAGCGCTTGTTGTTGAGGACTCTTCAAGGTATACCGCTTGTGTTACGTTACAAGTTCTATATCAACAAGAGCAGCAATATATCCGGAATTCCCTGTATTCCAGTCAGTAAAGTGAAAATGGCATGTGGCCAGATTGGCGAACCAAACAAAAGCGTTCAAGTGCGGCCCTGTCAGGAAAAAATGCAAACTATCTAAGCAGAACTCGACTAGACACCTGTTTTGTTTGTGCTTCATTTTAATATTATGATTTAGTATGGTGTGTTTGGTTAAAACAATGCGCCTCGTAGTTCGACTCAACATGGTGATCGCTTCGGTTTATGCAGGTGTATTAGCATGGGCGTAAAATACTTCACTTCGCAGTGGGGTAACCAGCATGATACATTTAATTTCGGCTTTCCACTGGCCTTGCAACACCCGAACATTAATTGAACGCTACATTAAAGGACATGGCCAGATCCTTGTCGTGAGGTTATAACTTTCGTAAGACGTAGGGATGTTTTGTGTAGAATGCGCGATGCGAAAGCCGAGTAACGAAAAAAAGAGTTCTGTGACTTCGTGTGTAAAGTAACTACCTCAGGGTGACTATTTTTACGGGGTCAAGAACTGTGTCCGACAAACCACGCAATGATATAGAAGATAGGCGATTCCCTTTTAAGTGCGACACAAAACATACGTTGCTAGGCTTGTCTTGTGTTTCTATAACTGCCAATTTCCTGCTTAGCTTTGCGAAGGGCACCAAAAATTTCGCCAAAGCGGAATAAACACATATCACCTCTGATGCCCAAATAGGATCTAGCCATGGCGCGTTTCACGCTTCACTGGTAGACAGAAAAACTCTGCAGCCATCTTCACTTTATCGCCACCGGAATTCAATGAAAAATCACGACCATCAAAAGAAAAAAAAAAAGGAGTGCACTGACATGCAAGCATTAGCATTGCTTTTTTATGTACCAGCACCTCCGTCTAAACAGTTCTAATTTAGTCCACTCCGGTGGTCAATAAACGAGAGAGTAATAAGCAGTCACCCAAAACTCGGGAAACACGAAGGGAAACAGTTTGCGAGCAACCAACGGATGCCTTCCTCGCCACGAAATCGACACTGTGTGGTCGCGCATGACCGCATGTACGAGAGGTAGTACACAGCATAAAGAAACGTGAGCTAAAAAGCAAACTTAAAGATTACAGTTTAAGAAAAAGATTCATTGTGTCCTCTGAGGGTGCCAGCACTTTCTTGCCCTGCTAAAACGAGTCGAAGTATTTGCCCTCTATTGAGTGGCAGAAGAAGTGATGCATTGCAACGCAAAAATTCGTACAGGCCCTGGGATTTGAACCCGGACCCACGTACTCAGATAGGAAGTGCCAAACACTACGCCACGCACCCACTTTTGAACAGCGGTGCCGTTTAAGCTCGTAGTAAGGAGGGCCGTTGACTGTAAACTCGGTGGGTGTGCGCCATAGAAAGCAGGTCTGTGTCAAGCAGCTGTAAGCAAGCATAGTAATCGATTGAAGGGGAGTGGAACAGGGAAGCAAGGCTGAGAATGAAGAAAAAAAGTCATTGTTTCACCGCAAGGGTGAATCAATGATTGCGATAGCAAAAAACTTCTGTTATTCGAACTGAGGCTGGCAGCTAACTCTTTTGGATCTGATCTCACGCCACTCTACAAAATGCTTGTTTAGGAGCATACTGCCGCTCCAGGGACACTGTTCGTCGCCCGCTGTCGCCTGCTGAGATTGCGAGATAACGCACGCGCCACCGACGACCACGCTCGTAAAACCAAAGGTCGCAGTGGCTGCATGAGGGCCCCCCCTCCCCCCCCCCTCGCGTCTTTCCGCGCTGGTTAAAGACGCGCGGGGCGTTTTCTCTCTTTTTGAGCATTCCCCGGCTGGTCGAACAGCTGCGGGAATCTTATCACATACGCCTCGGAGCAATGGAGACGGGCCGGCTCGTTTGATGTCCGCTTCAGCCGCGTTTGTCGCCCTCGCTCCCGCGCTGTTACCCGCCGGTAGAACGTACGATGCGCGGGGGGATCTATCAATTTGGACTTTATACGCGAAATGACGGCGACGGCAAAAACCCGTCGAGACTGTCCATATCATTGCTGTCGCAATAAAAAGGAGAAAGTTAAGCATGATATAGCCTAGTATGATATAGCTTAGCTGGTGTAAAAAATGGAAGTGGGGAGTTAGGCTGGCTGATGTTGGGGTGCGGAGGGGAAAAGGGATGAGGAGGTGAAAGGGTAAACCATTGCATAACCATGTACGCTATAACGTAGCAAGGGGTGGGAGAGAGAGGTGAGTGTGAAGAGCACTGACCTGAGAATTAGATGAAGGGAAAGGAGGAAACAGAGCAACAGAAAAATGCGAAAAAAAGATCAATACTAAGGCTGAAAGTTTGGTTAGCTGGTTTTGCCTTGAATACTTACCACTTACGAAAAAAAACGCACAAAAAGTTGCTTGTCTTCGACAGAATTTCGTCTTGTGACACTTGACATATCCAAGGATAAATACTACAAAAACCATCTAAACTGACTGTGGCGTCAGAATTCGCTCAACAGCTAGGCGTGCTAGCATACATGTGGCACATGAATCCTTGAGAGGAGGCAATATCTTTCTCGGTAATCTCTTCTGTAGGCATGTGCGTCTTCCAACAGTGAAATTGTGTTTCGAAAACAAGCCCACTTGAAGGAGGTAGCCGTAACATTAAGTATTGCTCATATCGCTTTGCCATATTCCCATAAGCGTGCCCAGGGTTCCGCTTCAAGGGGGGGGGGGGGGGTTCATCGCAGCGCCCGCCTGCCCATTAAGTCAATGTATGGACAGCCTTTGCGCCTCCCCCCTCTTAGGTAACTAGGGGCGAGGCGACACCCTCCGTGCTAACGCGTATGCATAATGGTGTTACAGTGAAACCTACTCGTAACATGGATGGCGGTGTCTTCATCAATGTGTCGCTGTAGAATCTGCAAACTGGTTATGACGATGATAGGCACGTTCACAACTTGACTTTCATTACAAATTGGCCTGCTCCGTGCCACCTTTGTCTCCTTTGCTAAACAGCTTCGCTGGTCATGCAATTTAACACTCGAATGGTTCGTCAATTTTAAAAGCAGAGCTGTATAAGCCGGCCGTAAGCAATTTGGCGACGGCAAAAAACCACAAGCTGGGTATGGGCCACAGGAATTAGACAAACCTAATTATCGAGTGCAGCATGTCTGACCGTTGTGTTAAAACTCTGCACGGGGAAGAGGATCTCGTGAAGTACGTGAAAGAGGGAAGAGAGAGCAAGAGCTAGACAGAAAACGAAAGAGTTAATAGAGAGAAAGAAAGCGATAGAAAGAAAAAGAATAATAGAAATATACAAAAATAAAAGGGAATAAACACATAAAATAGAGAGAGACAGAGAAAGCATAGAAGGAGAGTGAAAGAAAAGGAAAGAAAGAGACATGAAAAAGGGGTAAAAAAACAGAGAGCAAGACTGAAACAGAAATAAAGATAGGAATGACGAGAAAGAAAAAAAAGATAGAGGAAGAAGCACAGAAAGAAGGATAGATAGATAGATAACAACCACCGCACGCTTGGTGTGACGGTGATTATGAGTGACGAATACAAAGATAACTACTTACTATCATCACGTACACATGCAATCAACTTGCATATATTTATTGAAACTCTAACTGTCGAGGATCGTGAGTGGCGTCGTGATGACACTCATTAAAAGGGACCCAGTGACGCGATAAATAAAATGGCGGAGCTTGCACTAAGTCACGAGAGGCTTCAAGCAGCGAAGTTGGATAATTACTAAGTCTTATAAGCAGTCGATAACCTAGCAACAACCTAACAACCAGCTATAGCCAAACGACAACCTAGAAGCAACGGGAACAGCAACATAGCTAAAAGCCTAGCAACTGCCTAGAAATAGCGTAATATCACCTAGCTAAAGCCTGAAAACAACCTAGGAGCAACCTGTAGAGAACAAAGCATCACATAGCTAAAGCCTAGCAACAACGTGTGTGGCTATTTGGGCCCGTGCAACAACCTAGCTGCTTGGATTAGTTGGTACTGCACTCTAAAAGGAAACCCCTTTTTGTGCGCGAGAAGCTTGAGCAAAGAAAGTCAGATAGGACACATCGGCGGAACAATGCGGTTCGTCCTATCTGCCTTCTGCCTCAAACGCTTTTCGCACAAAACAGGGTTTCACTTTAGAACCAGATCAGACATTAGTATCATGCAGCTTCGCTGTTTCAAGCCTTGGGCTGCTTAATGCGGGCTTCGCCAATTTTTTTATCAGCAAATCTGAACTCAGAGCGATTGTTATCAATTCCGACGAAAATAATGTAATCCTTTCCACAATCCAGGCACGTCGGTGTGAACAGAGGCATTCTTGTAATGAAGCCTGCTGTACGATGCATAGTAGTAGAATAACCTAGCAACCTAGACACCAGAACGGTGGCAACTATCTGCAATAGTCATGGTCTTTGCATTCTAGCGTGAGCTTTCATTGACCTTTGAATTATGTTGGTTTGTTTCAAACATTTTTGCAAGCCTGAGTTAATTTTAAGGCGAAAAGCTAAGATGACTCATAAAACGAGAAAATTTTCCGTCGGCATCGGCGTCCCGCGGCGTTGGGAATGAGTGAGTCAAAAAATGATCACGCCATGACGTCACTATATCACGCTATCATGACGTGACGTAACGTCACATCATGATGTCGTCGCATGATATCGTACCTTGTTCACGGAGGCAGTGTGATCACGGAGGCAGTGCGAAGCCAGGCGAGCTGCCTCGGATCCTAGAGGCAATGGAAAAGCACGTTCGGTGCAGAGCACTTTCCCAGTGTGGCAGGGCAGGAACAATACATCGACTGAGAAGTTGAAGGAAGATGGCTTTCGCTTTCCAGTCCTCTTAGATGAATGCTTAAGGAACCCTGTGAGTTTTTGTGAAGCCATTATGGTCAATGTAATTGTGTGTTTTTTTTCCCTCTCATTTAGGTGCTCGAATGAGACACCTCGGCCGTACGGAAGTTGCGTTTATGTAAGGCGGAAAGGACCATTCCCGTATTGCTGCGAATATATACGTGCTTGCTAATTTCTGGAAGCAGCACATCGTAGTGCGGCAAGACTCTCTTGAGAATTGTCAGTTGAAGTGTGAGGATGACGCGGATTTCGTTATCTCAGTGAGAAAATAAATCATTTGGAGCAATACTTCCATGTTGTGACAATTGTTTTCTTGTGTTTTCTTAGCTAACCATGTAGAATTAAGAGCCAGTGGCCTGCCGATTGCTTACTGCAAACGTGGCGTAAATATTAGTATTCATACTTGTTAACTAACTGTCAACCTGAGCTCCTGGCAAAACAACGTAACCTCGTTGCTTATCAATGACACCTTGGGTTTGCATAACTTAAATTTCCACACATCATGAAAAAATGGCACATTCATAAGCGAAGCGTTAAAAAGTCTGAATCGTTTTCTCTCAGTGGTTTCCTGTCAGGACCCGATTTGACATGTATTGAAATGAGGAAGGCCTCACATGCCGGTAAAGTGTATCTGGAGCAAAAGTCACTTACCCAACTCAGTCATTCGGCCATGAGCCGTTGGGCAATGGTTGCAGTAGTCGCAACGAGTGGCGCTTGCTGTGGAATCATCCGGTGAAGAAAAAAACGACTTAGCGCCGACACTCACAAGAAGTTTCGTTGCAGCTGCCACGCAGCACACCCCGACATGTCTTTGCTGCTGAGCGGCATCACTGGTTTTACGCAGCGCACGCAAACCCAAGGAAGCGAACGGCGAACGAAGTTCGCAATCGCCGCCAGAAAACGGCGTGCCTTACTCGTGCAGCTCGGGCGATTCGGCGCTGCGCACTGCTCCGCACGCGGTGCGCATTTGCGCATGCGCTGCGCCAGTGGTGGCGCCTTCCCGCCGTCTAGAATTCATGGCGCCGAACACAGCCGAGCGCCGAGCGCCGAGCCAAAGCCGAGCGGTCAGGAGAACCCGCGCTCGCAGCCGCGCTATACTATCACCCATGCTTGCAACTTTTCCTTTTTTATGCGAGTGGAGCGGCCAGGCTGAGTACACATAAGTTACTGCGTTGTTCATAGGTTACCACGGATAGGTTAC
Source organism: Rhipicephalus appendiculatus (assembly GCA_030522465.1). NCBI lineage: Eukaryota > Metazoa > Arthropoda > Arachnida > Ixodida > Ixodidae > Rhipicephalus > Rhipicephalus appendiculatus. Next base: position 37,559 of record JALIZH010030039.1, read on the forward strand.
ACTGCGCTTTTCGTGCTGGTAACCTATGCATTGCTCGCAATGTGGTTTTTGTAACTTTCACACACCCCAAGATAACGAAAACAAAAAAAAAATAAACCTCCTTGTGACTTGTATTTTATAAGTTACTCACGCCGAAATGTTACAATATAGTTAACCGTGTTTAGAGTGTATGAACGGGTTCTGCCCCAATTCCCTTTTCGCAGGCGTTTAGAACTCTGTTTCATAAGATGATGTAATTTCGGCCATTATTTTATTTAGTTTACAACGGTGTATAAAATGCCCTCAATGAATCATAGAACGCCTTGCTTAAATATACACGAACGCTCACGTGTCGTCTCTAGTCCGAGAACGAACTCCAAAAGACGTCTGCTTTGAGACTTTCGATGTGGGCCCCTTGAGTCAATCATTTTGTGCGATATCTGTATAAGTGATAATGAGCGCATCAGGGGCACAGAATTTCGGCAGATCTCACGTATTGCGAGACTCGATGTCATGCGAAGCACTGAGCGCATGACATCGACTGCCGTAATGCGTGAACTCGGCCAGACTTTTTTTTTTTCGTAGTGTAGCCTACGCCGCATTTTTGATAACGAGGCTGTATATAACTCGGCCAGTTGAGTATCCGTAGTAGACGACACCATTGCGCATTATACCAGTTCTGCCTGTGTCGATTTCCATATCTTTCTCACGATTTATATCCTTTTCGCCCTCTCCGCCATATCTCTGTCTTTATCTCTCACCTCCTTTTTTTCTATCTACGTCTCTTTTTTTCTCTTTCTTTGATTCTCTCTTTCCGTCTCTCTTCTGCCTTTCTTCCCATTATTTATATTTCTCTCTTTCTCTTTCTGTCTATGCTATGTTTTACCCTCCGCTTCTCTTTTGCCTCCTCCTGACCCTCATACCGTTACTCACCCTCAATTCACTTTCCGACCCCCCTTGCTATGCCATGGTCGCTGGATGGAAAGGCGCGCGGTAAGGCCTGCCACGCGCTCGGAAACCGGCGTGACAGCTCTAGTTTCCCGTACCACCACCGCGGCGCCACCGGAGAGGGTGGGCCTCACGAGCGCCCGCCAGATCACATGCGCGGCGCGCTTGCGGTATAGTTTCAATTGAGCGCATGCGTCTTTATGTTACGCGTGAAGTCTTCCTTTAAAATCCATTTAGCGTGTACATACCAGTGAACTGACGATTGTCCTTTCAGACACGTGTAGCTCTCAAATATTTTTTTCGGTTTTGAGCGTGAAAACAGCGCCCCAAGACGAGACAATGAAAAGAAGCACACGGACGCAGCGTTTCCTAAGAAATGAATTTAAAATCTCTTCACAAGCAAGAAATAGCAACACATGGGTGACGTCACAGAAACAGCGAAGTGAGACGAAGGCGTTACCAGTTCCAACACTCGCGCTCAGCTTCCGAGGAAACAGATGCCTTTTCCTGAAAGGACAACGGAGGGAGAACTTATCCTGTATCATCCTGTCCGAATGCCGGGCAGTCACTATACACTGGTTGACTTTGCACTTTGAGCGTTCTGCAACATACACAGCGATTGCGCTCGCCGAAGAATTTAGAACGTCGCACGCGTATTTACGTAGGCGATTATTCAGGCAGTCGACGTGCGAGTGTCCACTTGAAAACGACATCTCGTGGGGCTCTCCTTGTTACTTCGGGAAGCCACAAATGATATCAAGATTGCGTCAGTTTTTTCTGTGTTGCCATTTCATGAAAAGAAATTTGTTTCCTTGGGAAGCTGCGATCTCGCACTCATTGCTTACTTTCCAACAGTCAATTCACGGATATTTGAATCATTCATTGATGTGTATATCACCACCGCTAATCCTAACAGCGGAGCTGTTTAAGCCGGCCGTGATCTGTCCATGGCAGACAAAAAACTCCGCGGAGCGACCGCGCAATCTCGCGTTGCCTGGCAACCAGCCGAGGAGATGCACGTAGCTTCGCTGTCGCGCTGCCCGACTCAGACACAGCTGTGCCTTCAGCTGCGCATGTGCCGTCAAGTGATCGTAGCGCAGCTGTGCGCGAACTTTCTCGCCACCCGTACACTGCTCGCCCGTGCTTCAGTCAGACTTCGCCTTCAGTGCTAGTCTTCGGATCTTGCCTTGCGTGTTTTGCGTTCCTTGGTGGGTACAACCATGGCGGTGAGAGGGACATAATAGAGACTCTGACTTCAACGTTCAACGTGCTGCATACAATGAAAGCAGCCAAACTTACGGTTTCATGTCCGTCTTTAGTGCGTGCCCTAAGCAGTAAAATATTATTTCTGTACAGAAACGCGTATTGTTAAAGTAGAAAATATACTTAGTATATATAAAGAAGCATTTCAATCGTACCATGTGGTAGGCAATAGTGGCCAACTCAAATAAGATAACATTCGAAAGAGGCAGAATATTATAACAGTTATTTGGGTGTAACGCCTAGAAACTACGATATCATTATGAGGGACGCTGCAGTGGAGGGCTCCGTAAAGGCGCGCTCTCTGGCGTCATAACTATTAATGTAAGGGCCCCACAAGTATGCATAGTTAGCACCTCTTTTACTCCTCATCTGCATAATGGAACTATCAGATTGGTTGTCACCTCATGATGATTCCTTACTCTGCGCAGATGACGCCACTCTTTTTACTGCTCATGACACCGAGCCTTAATTTCCCAGCTAATGAGTGAGTTTCTGAGCTCCACTAGGTGTTGCCGGATAACAATACTCTTATTAATCCATATAATAAAAAAGACCGTTTTTGTGTTTTCTAGATTTAAGGAAACGAGGTAACGTACTCGTAGATCATTGAAAAATGCTCACACCTTTCCGATTAACATTTTTCGGGTGTCGTGCTTGACTGTTTCTTAAAGATAATCGACTGATTAATCCAATAAAACGAAACAATAGCCGTGGCAATCGTCGAACTTCACTATATTTCGATTTCCTTCAAAGTACTTTGAAATATTGCATTGAATATTGGGCACTCGCGTTTAAAACACGAATTCCCACTGGAGCAGACAGAAAAACAAGCAATCCATATAGGATTGCAATACATATCATGTTCATGCTTCTTGTCTTTACTAAGAATTAACGCAATAGAATCAAAGACTTCCTTTCGCAGAATTTTCAATGTCGGCTTCTACGTTGTTGTCCGTGATCGAAAATTTTGAATACTTGCAAATAAAGAAATAACCCAAAATGATCGTTTTGAATGCGAATCTAACCCAGGGCTTCTGCATAGCCAGCATATGTTCGACAACGAGCCATGCTGGTGCTCGTTATGGCTTAGAAAAAAAAGACAATATTAATCCTACATGCACGAGGAGTGGCAACAACACATGTAAGTGTGTGTGCCAGAAGCGCAGAACCATATCTAGTGAGAAAACAGGTGAATTGCGCAGGAGTACTTATCTTCAAGGCCCGCCAATTACGAGGTACACAGGCATAACTAATTCTAATTATTAACAAGCGCATGAACAGCTTGTGCAGCTGCGCAAATGCGCATGTTACCTTACGGACGCAGAGTGGGTACCTCGCAAACTGGCAGAATGAAGAATTATGCCGTTGTGGGAACTTCGACATAATTATAATTATTTACATCATCAACAGCTGAACCAGCTGCGCAGGTACGCATGTTGCCTTGCGGACGCGTAGTGGGTACCACCACAGCAACTCGCAAAAGGAAGAATTATGTCGTACTGGGAATTTCGCAACTATACTTGAAGTATGCGTTCTGGGATAGTTTGAAACAGCCAACTTATAGGCGCGCAGATGTTCCTTTCCTCGCGGCACGGTTTAGGTGTCCACCGAGAATCGGAGTCACGCTAGCGACTGAGAAGACGATGTGAGCAGGGCCCCAAGACGCTATCGCATTCTTCTTTGAAGGCGAAGCTCAAGTGCCCTCCAAATTTTCTTCGTATTTCAATTATTATCGGCCTTGACTT
>JALIZH010030041.1:0-58130 GCA_030522465.1 Rhipicephalus appendiculatus
CTGCCATCCTGCCAACGTGTAGGACACTAGAAATACGGGAATGTTTCCTTGTTTCAATAATGCAAGATCTTTGGACATACCCAACTGTAATGAATGCTTCACTTTTTTCATGCATACTTAACAACAGCCGATCTGCTTGATTGATCAAGAACGATGTCAGAAGATGGGACGAGTGTGCGGGTAATATTGTTTTCACTTCCTTGATCACTTCTGAATGAGTAAAGTCAATATGTGTGGCGTATCGGCAATCTACTCACTGCATCAGCACGAAAACGAGCACAATTTTTTATTTAAATCGTATAATTTTGTCTGTGTGTGCTTCCGTGAGACGTTTATAAATTGACATTACTTAACCGGAGAGCAACATAACAAACATCAGTGGTTGATGTCCTGACTCGCACGTTTCCAGGCATTGCTGCTTCAAGAGAGGTAATACGTTACTTTTCGTTCTGGCGGCAAATCTGCATGAGAAAAAATTAAGGCAGTTTCGCGCCAGTGGTGCAAAGCCAGAAGGAAGTGCGGAGCTGGGGCGCCTTCTTTGTTTATCTTCAGTTTTCTCTTTTCCAGTTTTTTAAATGCGAATGCATTTCTTAGTCGGGCTATGTCAGGCATCCGGCGTTGTCCGGCGTTGTCCGCGGAGGAGGAGGAGGATAGGTTGAGGTGGTGTGCGCGCCGGCAGGTGTTAGATGTGAAGCATCTTATGGCGAAGCTTAATCCGGGGGTGGTGGTGTGCGGCGTGACCGCCCTTACTGCGCATGCGCAAACCCTTCAAAAAAATAAAAATAAAAACCTCCTCTCTCTCCTCTAGGCATCCCTCCCCGCGGCAACCACACCTTTACTGCGCATGCGCCTCCCCTCCTCTCGCCCCTGCTACGCTCCCCCCTCTCTCCTCTAGGCATCCCTGCCCGCGGCGTCCCACACTCCCACTGCGCATGCGCGTCCCACCTCTCTCTCCTCTCCTACGCTCTTCTCTCCTCTCCTACGCTCTTCCCTAGGCATCTCTGCCCGCAGCGTCCACACTCCCACTGCGCATGCGCGCCCCCCCCTCTCTCTCATCTCTTACGCTCCCCCCCCTCTCTCGCCTCGCGACGCCGACACAGGCAGCGTCTGCTAGCGAGTTTCTTGGTTGAAAAAACCGACTGCTCGCGCTGCACAACCGTTCACTGGCCACCCCGTATATATGGCAATGGATCTTGACCTCAAAGGTGGTGCCAGTGGGAGATTTCTCCTGTGCGTTGTTGAACAATAAAAATTCGCAGCGTGCGCGTTAACTAAAGGCGGACTGCGAGTATCTGTGTCCAGTCGGAGTCTTCTGTCTCTCATTGCACATTAGCAGCGATTGGGATGTTCCAGTAGGAAACACCGCTCCATCGCTGCGTGCTTTACGCATCCCCAGTTTTCTCTCCTGCGCAACGCTGCGATGAGCGCCAGCGTCAACGCCGCCGCCAGTGTAAGCGTTAGCGCCCGCTGCTTCACATCTACACATGGTTATCTTTAGCGGAAGATGGTGTAATTTTTTATCTCTCCGCTCTCACTGCCTCTCCCATAGCAACAGCTGCGGGCGCGCGCGCTTATCCTCGCCCCTAGCAACCGGAGCAGGTGGTGCGGGCGGAGTAGCGGAGAGTGAGTGGAGAGGAGGAGCGCGCTCTGGTGTGTGAGGGCGCTCGCATCGCGGAAGCTCGGCGGAGCTCCCGCGTGTGTGGAGAGTGGGTAGGTGCAGTGCTTCGCCGCTCCTTCTCTCGCCGTTCACTCTCTCTCCTCCCTGCGCCCCACACTCCGGTCCGCTCGCTCGCACGTATATATAAATGGAGTGAAGCGCGCGCGAAATGCATTCGCATTTCCTCACGATTCCCTTCGGGGAGGTGGGGGGCATTTTTTCTGTCTTCCCCCCCCCCCCTATTTCTATTTATTTATTTTTTTCTTCCTATTTTTTCCCTTTCTTTCTCTCTCTTTCTATTTCTCGCTTGCTTCCTTTTTTTTTCATTTTTACACGTGGTTTTGCCTGCGTTGCACCAAACGAGGACAGTATACGACAGCATACGACAGCCCGGGCTCCTAAAGTGCTCCGCCCCTAAAGCGCTCATCATCAAGGCTCTCGAAGAACAAGAGCAAGGAAAGTTGCCTTTGGCGCGAGCGCGCGCTCAGTATGCTACAGGTGGATATACAATACGCGGTTTTGCTTGCGTTACGCCAAGCGACGACAGCATACGACAACATACGACAGCGCGCGCCCGTAAAATGGTCCGGACTTAAAAAGAAACACTCTGTTTCTTGCTAAATTGATGAACAGTGGATCGGATTGGGCTATCAATAAACTACTGCCTTCCTCCCTTCTATTAGCAATTTCACATAAAGATAATCCTAAATTGAACAGAAACAACAAAAACAGGCAAGAAACTGAGAAAAAATACTTCAGAGGACACAAATTTCTTATGAAAATATTAAGATATAGTTCCACCTGGAAGCAGTTGATTGATGTAAATCTTGGTTTGCTTTTCTCAAGGCAGTAGGTTAATGTTATGCTCGTGGCCTTGCGTTCCGTATATTTACCTACAAGGCTAATGATATTTTTTTCATACATCACAGAACATTAAATATGCGTGCGTGTATATAAGCACCTGTATACCTTTATATACCCGTGTTTTATACTTTTCAAGACTCAAGTTCAAAACATTTGCGTTCAACTTTTTATTTGCGGTGTGTTTTACATCTAGCGTCACATTGTGCACGATATTTTGCGGCAACGTTTTTTTTTCTTAAATTGTTTTCCTTCGTTCTGCGTACACTAAGCCAGAAGTAGCAGGTTTATTCATGTCATGATGTCAATAAAACAAATTTTCACAAACAGAATGTAACAGTCACGACTCACGCTCTCGCTGCCAACTTAACAGCTTAAATGAGGAGACAAAGGTAGTTAGAAATGCAGGCATTGAAACTTGGCCATGTTTCATGGAAGACAGACTATAACTAAACAAATTGTTCAAGAATAGTGCCACACACACCTCTTTTTTTTCTGTGTTTTATGTTGCCAGCCTAATGCGCGTGTAGATAATGCCTTACGCAAACCTCACCTTGTCTGAGAGCATTCCAGATTATTTTAGGATCATCTGTTAGGCTTCAGCATGCAAACGCGAACAGCGTAGTTCATTCTCGAACAAACGTGGCCACCAGTGATAATGCTCGAATGTTCGCTGCCACATGTATAAATGCCGACGCGCCTTGCCGCGAATCAGATTATCGATGGCCGGTGCTCCGTTCGCCGCTATCAGTGCCAGTGTGTATTGCTGTAGTCTGACTTTCTGTTTCCCGGCCACAAGTTCGGCCAAATAAAGAGTTTCGTCTTGGACACGCCGTCTGCTGCCTTCGTCAACGTCAGGAGCCCGTGACAATAGCACACATCAAGTAGAAGTTACCCGTCGTCTTGCTTTCATACGAATGCCGTGTACTCGAGAATGCAAGGTTTCTCAACGTAATGGAACTACCGCATTCAATACCTTTTGCATCGCAGTTATAAGAGGCGAACGCGAGTCTACAATAGTCAAATATGAAATAATACCAAGCTTGACTGATGTTTACGCGACAGAAAAGTATGATTTTAGTGTTGATTGCAAGCGTGTTTGGACAAGTGGGTCATTTTGAGAGGCATTACCGGGCAATAGTATAATGTTACGGATTTTCACGAGATGCAGGGATGCAGAAATGGCCGCGTCGGTCTTTCTCACGACAGCTGTTCGGATGGTAGTCCTGTGTGCTTTGTGTCTACGTGCCTGCTCATTTGAGTCATATGCATGGATGTGTTGTTGGGAGAGCTGAATAATGCAGCCCTTAACGCTCCCGCCGATGAATCGCAGTATTTACGAAGGAGGGAAGCCAACGTTGATGGTCACGGATCCTGACCTGCTGAAGCAGGTTCTAGTCAAGGAATTTCCATCACTGCCCAACAGACGGGTAAGATTAACCTGCTTTTTTTTTTTTTGCTTATTTGCAGTTTCTTTTTTTTTTTGTTCTTTTTGCTCACGACACATTCAACTGAATGGGTCCAAGCCCAGAACAAAAGTATCGATTGAATGGATGCAAATGTATTTACATATAAGTTTGTAATATTATTTCTGAATGACAAGACATGAATAAATTCACAATATACACCTGTCCAACTCAACGGATTGCTACTGTGGTCATGAGGATGAGAATGTTCGGCACGCTGTTTTGGAATGCGTAAACTATGCAAATGAAAGAGAAAAATTAGAGAAGTAACTAGTAAGTTTTGACAGACGCCCCCCTCACACTACAGAAATTACTTGGACCGTAGCCTGAAAAGCATCTTCAGGAAAAATCGAACATCTTCCTCAAAGTCATCTTAGTGGACCCTGGACTAGATAGGTGCTTGGATGAACAGCTATGTGTTGCTATATACGAAATGATGTGTTAGTCCGCATACTGTGGGCAGAACTTGGATAGATATGTTCGCGTATGAGCGTTCTATTGCAATGTGAACTGCTGAAAGTGAACTGTACATTACCATGTTATTTTTTTTGTTTCAGTTTTTTTATGTTTTTGCTTGACTTCTCCATTTTTGGTTTTGGGTAACAACTTTTTCTTTCTTTTTTTTTTCCGCTGCCGAACATATAGAAACGGAGTGGATGCGGTGATATAAACCTCAACCCTGCCACAGTAAACCAGTTAAAATAGAACAGGACAGAAAATGACAAAGAAATATTAAGATGCTGTGCAAACAGGGAAAGAAAGCACATGTGGTATCTTAATACCTTTTTTAACGCAAAAAAAAGGTACTTTTAATGTTTAATGTTCTAAGCAGTTTCTTGCGTTCGATTCTAACGGGCTAATACTATTTACTGATAGGAACCAGCTTCCAAAGAGATTGTGTTAATGGTTATTCTCCGAAATTTATTTTGAAATGAAAGTGCAGGTGCATGTAGCTTATTCCTTATTTGTCTGATAGTACTCGTACGGTGATTCGGCTGGAGTTGCTCGTAGATGAAGTTGAAGCGACTGTTCTCCTTCTTTAATTAGCTTGTATTGTTAAAGTGAGCTGCCATCTTTTTTCCTCCAAGCTTAGAACAGCGAATATATAGTGGGGTGAAGGCATGTCGATGAAACAGAAGAATGCCGACAGCGCTCGTTTCCGGCACTGAAATTATTTTAGGTGCATTGCACCTGTCCAACACTTTATGAGACAATCGCCCTGCGTGTGACCTGCAGATCTAAGGCAGGAAGCGCCCACATACTGTACTGAAAGTTGTTCCGATATAGGGAGGCAGCAAAAAATGATAAGTAATTATCCACTCAGTATCAGCTTTGCGAAACTAAAGAGAAACTCAAGCGGAAAACTAGACTAGGTTACACTGATAAGTAATTGTCTGAAAACGATATCGTCGCTGATATGGCGGCAATGGGTTTATTATGAGAAGACAAAATGAAGTTCGAAGTTTCTTACTACTTCAATTTGGCGCCAAAACCACAACATCGCTACACGGCTATGATTTCAGTGCGGCGTCATAAATTCGAATGTAAATACATCATGTTTCGGCCATCTCGACCCAATAAAGGCGCCAGTAACTTATTACGTTATTGGTACTTCACTCAGAATACAACACGATTGACCCGTAGGAATAAATATTGATATAATGAGTAGTAAACACCATCAAATTTTATGACGTCACGGTAAGCTAGCGCAGGAACATTAAGGCGGCGTCGCCACTTCTCTTTTTATTTTGAACGAATAAACAGCGCGACAACGGCGCTGACTCGCTACAAAAGATTTCATTTTGAAACGAACAGAGTTAGTAGCATGTGGAAAAACATGGTAAAAACGTGCAGAAACAAAATGATTATCAAGCGTGCAAAAAGAAAAACTGAAAAAAAAATAGACACCGCTCAATTAGGAAATCAGATTTCAACACTGTTTGTTCTCCAAGCGTGTACATAACTGATAAAGAAATGCAGTTTTTGTTTGGTCACCCGTGATGCGTTTCCTCTTTTTATTTTTTTTTCTTGATAACATGTGCGCATGTATAAAAACTGGCTTCACGCTTTCCAATAAATGTAGTTGGAAATCAGCGCCAGTCTATGTCGTTTATGCGTCTTCCCTAGACCTCGTTTCTGACATGTACCAACTAGCCCACCAACGGCTCCTTCTTGAATAAGCTTGCACACAATTAATAAACGTCTCGAAGCAACAATCGCAAAATAAATCTATATTTTTTCGCCGCGTTGTGGGATTTGTGACAGATACCGGCTGTTATGAAGAAAAAAAGTAGACTACTTGAGGTTCCGGATGGCAATGGGCGCGAAAGCTTTCGCCACTCTTTGTCATATTTATCTGATTGGCTGTCAACGGTCTTGGATGTACCAATTATCTGAATATTTTTAGGTAGTCGGAATGCTCCTTCCCGGTTGCCTTATTTGAAGGTAATGCCTACACTCTTAATCAGGTCCCGCTTAAAGTGCTAGCTATAGCCAGGAAACTACACGTATTATGTCTGGTGTCCTGGTTATAAGCAGCACATTAAGCAGGACTTGATCAAGAGTTTAGGAAGGTTTGACTGGAATGTCTCAAAATACTGTTGAGCTTATAAGCCCATGTTTTCTCACCATGCTGCATGAATGCGACAAAGAAGAACTTCACGCTTTAGCTGAAACGTTAAAATGTAATGTTGCATACGTAAAGGCACCTATTTTGTGCAAACCATTTTGCAGGATCACCAGATTAACGATCCACTTCTCACTAACATAATGACGCTTGCGCCTGTGGAACGCTGGAGAAAGATACGCCAACTTTCGACACCTGCATTTTCAACTGCCAAGCTGAGAAAGGTCAGATCGTGGTTGATTTGACGGACCTTTGTTTCGTTAATTAACGAGTGCACTGCTTTTCTCTTGTTCTTGGGCGCAGCCGTTTAAAACACTAGAGAGGGATGTTTTGTGTTTTGTGTCTTCTCATTCGCTCACTTTCTAACTTTCGAATCTGTTAAACACACACACACACACGCGCGCACGCGCACGCGCACACACACACACACACACACACACACACACACACACACACACACACACACACACACACACACACACACACACACACACACACACGCGCGCACACACACACACACACACGCACGCACGCACGCACACACGCACGCACGCACGCACGCACGCACACACGATGACGTCAAAAAATAATCTGCATCCTTTGACAAAGAAACGAAGGAACCAGAAAATAAAGAGAAGCACAAAAATAATGCTTACAATTACAAAGTAGGTAACAAAGTAGGTAACACAGCAGGAACACAGCAGCGCTTGTGTTCGCGTCACTTTTCGTCCTTGTCCCTCAGTGCGCTAAAGAAGTGAAAAATAGGTAACACACGCTTCGGTGAATAGCTCGATACCATGCCAGTGTATCGCAGAGCTATGTCGCGCTTGTGAAAGTGCATAGAAATTAAAGTTCGTTAAATATAATGCGCTTATAGTTAAAATCCGGTGCGGCAAGAACAGTGGCGTAGCCAGGAGGTGGCACACCGGGCACGTGCCCCCCCCCCCCCCCCCCCCGAAATTTTTTTCGCCATAGCATACAGAGCGAAAAATGACCATTTCAAGTAGGTGCTACCCCCGAAATCAAGGGGGTGCCCCCCAAACCCGAAAAAAATTTCTAGCTACGCCCCTGGGCAAGAAATACCTAGGTGACACAACATTTACAGGTTCTACGCACAGTTCTTCCGCGTTAATACACATACAAAAAAATGCGCCCACCTCCCCGAAGGGAATCGTGAGGAAATGCGAATGCATTTCGCGCGCGCTTCACTCCATTTATATATGGTGGTTGTGGTTCGAAGAAGGAAAAGGCGCCTGATTTCTGCAGCCCGGTCGGGAGCAAGGCGCAGCGCCCTTTTTTTTTGCTTTTTCTTGTTTTTTTTTAATTGTTTTTATTTATTTTTTTAAATTTTTTTTTTCATGTATAGCTCCGCCGAGCTCCGCCGCAGTCCGCTTTTAGTTCACCCGCACGCTGCGAATTTTTATTGTTCAACAACGCACAGGAGAAATCTCCCACCGGCACCACCTTGGAGGTCAAGATTCATTGCCATATATACGGGGTGGCCAGTGAACGGTTGTGCAGCGCGAGCAGTCGGTTTTTTCAACCAAGAAACTCGCTAGCAGACGCTGCCTGTGTCGGCGTCGCGAGGCGAGAGAGGGAGAGGGGGGGGGGGAGCGTAGGAGAGGAGAGAGAGAGGGGGGGCGCGCATGCGCAGTGGGAGTGTGGACGCTGCGGGCAGAGATGCCTAGAGAAGAGAGGGGGGGGAGCGTAGGAGAGGAGAAGAGAGGTGGGACGCGCATGCGCAGTGGGAGTGTGGACGGCGCGGGCAGGGATGCCTAGAGGAGAGAGGGGGGAGCGTAGCAGGGGAGAGAGGAGGGGAGGCGCATGCGCAGTGAGGGTGTGGTTGCCGCGGGGAGGGATGCCTAGAGGAGAGAGAGGGAAAGAGGAGGTTTTTTATTTTTATTTTTTTTGAAAGGGTTTGCGCATGCGCAGTAAGGGTGGTCACCTCCTCAACCTGTCCTCCTCCTCCTCCTCCGCGGACAACGCCAACGCCAACGCTGGACGCCTGACATAGCCCGACTATGAAATGCATTCGCATTTAAAAGTGTGTGTACTCGCACTATTCGGTTGATCAGCTCTCAAGGGTTACATAAGGCCGCTTGCTATCACTCGCAGCACATTATAAACTTGATACGGAAACCCATAAATGTATTACCCCACACATATACCAATCCATCAGGAGCATGCTGCCATGAAAAATGTGGGTGTTCAGGGAAGTGAATCTTCGCTCTCAATGACACGGTGTTCACGAAGTCCGGCATTTTCAGATGAACGACCTCATTCAGGACTGCGCAAGAGTTAGTGCCAAGCACCTCGAAAGAGCGGCGGATGAAGACAAAGACCTAGATGTGAAGCAGTGAGTGCTGAATTTTAATTTGCTTGCGCCTAAGTAATAAGCCTAGTCAGAGAGAGTTTTTTTTATTGCGATAGCAATTATATGGACACGCGCGGCTGGTTTTCGCCGTCGCCGTCGGCGTCGGCGTCGGCGTCCGCGTCGGTGTCGGCGTCATTTGCCGTATATGTATATGTATATATATAACCGGGCCCGCCCGTCGTTCGTGAGCGTGAAAAGACGCGAGGGGGGGGGGGGGGGTCCCTCGAGCGACCTTCGATTTTACGAGCGGGGGGCGCCCGCGTTATCTCCCCTTCTCGGCGGCCGACAGCGGGCGGGGGGGGGGGGGGGGGGGGCGACGTTCGATTTTACGAGCGCGGGCGCGCGCTTTATCTCCCCTTCTCATCTCCCCCTTCTCGGCGGCCGGGCCGGCGTACCCCTCTACGTGCTGCGCTTTCAACGCGAAGAGAATTCTCTTAAACAAGCGTTTTCTAGAGTTGCGTGAGATCGGATCCAAAAAGAGTTAGCTGCCAGCCTCACTTCGTATAACATTACAATTTTTCGCTATCGCATTCATTGCTTCACCCTTGCGGTGAAACTGACTTTTTTTTTTTTTTGCTGATGACAGTTCACAATAAGAACTAAGCAAAACGCTCGAGATATGGAGGTGTATCGAGGAGATGAAATAATCGCACATTCGAGTGCTCTCATTAAGGCGCCTCTGGAGCGCACTCACCATGCGCAGTATACTCGACTGGTCAAAGGAGATTGCTCCGAACACATTCGCCTTGTTCTTTCAGTTGGCCACGTTCCAGCCAGAATGCTTGGAGGCGTTCTCACCTTTAAGCGGGAGGCGCGGCGCGTCTATTATCTACGACAATCCTGATAAAGGGCTTGCCCTTGGGGAGCAGCTGGAAAGTGCCAGCTCTTTGGTTCCATTCATGAGCACGCTCCGCATTGTTGAGATGCGAGTCCGAGCTTGGTACAGAACCAGTGGAAAGTAGCATAAGTGATTGGAAGAGAACGGGAAACGTTGCATTACAAACTCATGGATTGAGCTCTGTTCTCAAATGGAATAGATTTACAGCAGTCTGTTCCATAAATGTGGGAACTCTAATAGATTCACGCTCGCGTTTTGTCCTGACCGGATTTCGTAAAGCGATGAATTGCTAAGAAACCACTCTCGCAAAAAAAGAAATCATAAAAAGTCACAAGCGAGGAATTTATGCTCATTCAGCGCGAACAGTGAGGTGAAAAACCTTTCAAATAGCGCTGCATGGATAAGCAGGTAGAAGGATCACTGAAGCTATACATAAGCAAATCACTTCCTGTTTAATTTTCATTTCATTCATTAGTGTTTATTGAGCCGCAAACCCTCAATCCTGACCTCATAGTTTTCTTTCACTAGCCTGCCAGCACTTAGATGATGTTTCACCTATTTTGCATTTCAGCGCATGCCGCAGTGCGAGATTCTTATGCGGAGTAAATTTTTCAGAACACTGAAAATAGGCTGCAGATACCTGTGATTTCCCTAGAAGTGTCTATTCTACCCTACTTTACGACGTAAACTGCATGGTGAGCATTTTTGGCTAAGCAAATGTTGGAAAAAGGCGGGAAATCTTTTATCCCGCGTCATCGTTTAATAGCTACGCAAACAATGAGCGTGAAGATGCCGGTCGTTAAGATGCTTGCTTGCAAATGTTTTGCAAAATAGTGCTTCTTGGCAAGTCAGAGCGAGGGTAGACAATGCGAAAACAGTATATAAATCTCGCGTAGTGACCTTCGACCTTAAGCACTTCTGTGCTCGAGCGATTCTGCTTAAGCACTGAGGCGCGCGTTTTCGTATGCTTCCTGACAGGTTTTACGGACACTTCGCTCTGGACATGATCGCGAGATGCGCTTTCGGCACGACGCTCGACTCCTACACGGACGCCACGAACGAGTTTGTTACGCAAGCGAGAATAGCGTTCGCTGCGGACATCACTCCTCTGCAAGTGCTCGCTGGTAAGTATTGTCCCTCAGGTCACGTTGGTCCTGCACTTACATACAGCAGCCCGTTAGAGAAAGCTATGTTTTCGCGCTGTCTGGGAACATAACCTCCAAATAAATGCAAATGCTTCAGCCTGTAGTTTGTATTGCAACCTACACTTCTCTCCTTCCCTTCTCTCTTCTCTCTATCATCTTTATGCTCCCCTTTCCCATTCCCCCCAGCGTAGGGTAGCCAACCGGGTATGTGCCTGGTTAACCTCCCTGCCTTCTCTCTTGTTTTCATTTCTTCCTTCCTTCCTTCCTTCCTTCCTATACAGTCACCAGCTATCTATCATTATCTATCGCGTTGCGCAATGCAAACGTCTCCACAATATCCTTGTTTATTAATTCTGACCGTGGTTGTTTACTGTTTTTTCTACTGTTTTAGTTAGTTCGTATACATTATGTAAGCCATGTGCTTCCATTTGACCGCTGTGAAACTGCCCAGTGTATGAGGTGGCCAGGTTCCCCTCAAGCTGCTCAATGCAGCTTTTTTGGCCTGGTCATCCTCGCAACCATTGTTGTAAAATACAAACTCAATTCAACAGACAGACAGACAGACAGGAAGGCAGGCAGATATATAGATAGATATATAGATAGATAAATAAATAGATATATAGATAGATAGATAGATAGATAGATAGATAGATAGATAGATAGATAGACAGACAGACAGACAGACAGACAGGCAGGCAGGTAGATAGATAGATAGATAGATAGATAGATAGATAGATAGATAGACAGACAGACAGACAGACAGATAGATAGATAGATAGATAGATAGATAGATAGATAGATAGATAGATAGATAGATAGATAGATAGATAGATAGATAGATAGATAGATAGATAGATAGATAGACGTCAGGCACGCACACACCAAGCTTCGCTTTCCCCCTTTTTCCCCGATAGGGCAGGAGCTCTTGAACTTTTTTTTCCTGCAAGGACGAGTAAGGCTTTGTTCAGCGAGAAAATTTGTGATGTCAGAATTCCAGACATATAAAGCGCATGCGCGTTCAATCTGGGTACCATCCTGGCAACGGGAACGGCTTATAAGAAATCACGTTCACTAAGCAATGTTCTCAACCGTTGAGAAGTTTCAGCAACACGTGTTGTTCCAAGCGGCCGCTATACAATATTGCCCGCTATTTTCTGTACGCGCGTTAGTCGTTAAAAATATAATCAGCTGCGTCGATTCCCTAATTAATGGCTAACATAACGTGGGAACGAATTGCAGATGGTCCCCGAGTATTCTAAATTAATGACGGTCGCAGACAAGAGAAAATTGCGGCTAATCTAGACGGCAACTTTAGACACCAGACACTTTTGCTTGCGGTATGTGGAGGCATTTTTTTTTCTTCAGAACTACGGCCTGAGTTGGACGCAATTTGCTTTTGTTTCGCAGTGCTACTTGGCAATTTTGTGAACAGCCTAAAGCCGAACACATTTAACGAAAAGGCTTTTCTCTACTTCAAGAGCATCTGCCAACGCATCATGAGACAGAGAACAGAAACTAATCAGGTTGGTTTTCTCCAAGCATTTGAAACTAGTCAAGATGAAAGTGCGGGCTATTCTTTTTTTTTTTTTTTATTGATATGATATGTAAGGAGATGTTGGCGCACAAGTCAGGCGCCGGCTACTCCTTTGCCCTTGAGTGAGTACTGAATATACATCTTAACAAAGGAAAAACAAAGAGCAGTACATGGAAAATAAAACACAAGAGCACACATATGTAAAAAACACACCCACAGAACAACACCATCACAACGTATAAGAAAATGTCCGAATGCCAATGAATAATGTCTCTGATGATGTGTGTGGTCATCATTGAGTCCCACCGGCTCAGCACAGCATTCAACACACAGTCCTTATGGGGATGAATTCGATCATGTGGACATAACAGTCAATGCACTTCAGCATTCACACATAACATGCACTTCAGCACACATATATATAATGCCTGTCTTATAATATATTATAAGTAAGACATGTGATTATATGAATATAAGTTCCTTATTTCTTAATAACTGCCAGCAATTCCGCTGTCTTCTAAAAAAACGTTTTAGCGCTTTTAGGGCGTACTTCTGTAAAGCTCCGGTTGGCCATGGGCCCAGAAGTTTCTTGATACTGAACGGTCTACGGTCTAATACCAATAGTTCCGATTTAAGACGGCGTCTCGGTGGGTCATGGCGTGGGCAGTCCATAAGAAGGTGACATACATCTTCATCTACAAATCCACATTCGCATTCGGGAGTTTCACTTTTGCCAATTCGTCGCTACCTTTTCTGGCCTGTGCTCCACCCGTGTCACCCGATCGCTCCTTTGTTGTATTACTGAGAACCGAGAATTGGTTCACCTTGAAATGCGTATATTTTTTCTTTCCATTGGGAAGATTGTGTGCTTGTGGCGAGTTGGTTTTTTGCAGCAGCTCTTGTTGTCATTACCTCCATCTGTCCTTGTTTGCAGGCTTAAGTGTTCTGCAATTGGAAGGGTTCTTAGAAGGCCGAAAGTATTGAGTTAACTTGTGCAAGGCTACTAAAAGCATCGACTGCGTTATTGCACACAAATGTAATCCACAGTTCTTCAATCGTACGAGTAGTGAAACTTCCATAGATTTTATGTAATAAAATCTGAGCACGGCGTTGATCAAAATCATGAGGTCTGCTGATTGTGGCGTCACCTTACGTCAAATTTCGTCCGCTGATTTTCGTAGAGTCAAGTGATTTCGCTAGTTCAAGATAGTTGATATTACCATACAGATATACATTCAGTTCATGTCGCTGGAGTAGAAAACATGAACGTGCCGCCAAATCAAAGCCATTTGGTATCGGGAGCGGAAGCTCCCAGGACCACGTGGTGCTTACATGTATTTATCGTTGGGTCGTAATCGACTGTAGTATTGGCGGCGGGATTGACAGACGCGATGCAAAAAGACGAGGCAAATTATGCTCTAATGGCGCATTCACACTCGGTCTCGAAGGTGGTGAAATCGGCAAAACTTACCAGAAATCCGGTTGCTTTGACTCCTAAGCGGCCGAAATGCCACGCGGCGAGCCCGATATAAAAAAAAATTACACCATCTCCCGCTAAAGGGAACCATGTGTAGATGTGAAGCAGCGGGCGCTAACGCTTACACTGGCGGCTGCGTTGACGCTGGCGCTCATCGCAGCGTTGCGCAGGAGACAAAACTGGGGAGGTGCAAAGCAGGCAGTGATGGAGCAGTTTTTCCTACTGGAACATGCCAATCGCTGCTAATGGGCAATGAGAGACAGAAGACTCCGACTGGACACAGAGACCCGCACTCCGCTTTTAGTTAACGCGCACGCTGCGAATTTTTATTGTTCAACAACGCACAGGAGAAATCTCCCACCGGCACCACCTTGGAGGTCAAGATCCATTGCCATATATACGGGATGGCCAGTGAACGGTTGTGCAGCGCGAGCAGTCAGTTTTTTCAACCAAGAAACTCGCTAGCAGACGCTGCCTGCGTCGGCGTCGCGAGGCGAGAGAGGGAGGAGCGTAGGAGAGGAGAGAGAGGGGGGTGACACGCATGCGCAGTGGGAGTGTGAACGCCGTGGGCAGGGATGCGTAGTGGAGAGAGGGGGGGGAGCGTAGGAGAGGAGAGAGAGGGGGGACGCGCATGCGCAGGGGGGAGTTAGACGCCGCGGGCAGTAATGGAGAGAGGGGGGAGTGTAAGACGAGAGAGAGGAAGGGAGGCGCATGCGCAGTGTGGGTGTGGTTGCCACGGGGAGGGATGCCTAGAGGAGAGGGAGGGGGAGAGGAGGTTTTTTATTTTTATTTTTTTCTTTAACTGTTTGCGCATGCGCAGTAAGGGTGGGCACGCGGCACACCACCACCACCACCACCACCACCACCGGATTAAGCTTCGCTATAAGATGCTTCACATCTAAAAATAAATTGGTCCGAGACCGCTTTCGCTCAGGAAAAAGCTCAATGCAAGAACTAGGAACAATCGGTCCGAGACTGTTTTTTCCGCAACGCTATAGCGGAACGCCTTTCCGTTTCACGGGAAGACCTACTTTGGCGGCATTAGCGCATCGCATAAACTAAGCAATCTAAACATCCGG
Source organism: Rhipicephalus appendiculatus (assembly GCA_030522465.1). Classification (NCBI taxonomy): domain Eukaryota; kingdom Metazoa; phylum Arthropoda; class Arachnida; order Ixodida; family Ixodidae; genus Rhipicephalus; species Rhipicephalus appendiculatus. Next base: position 15,058 of record JALIZH010030041.1, read on the forward strand.
CCGCGGATTCAACATGGTGGCCAAGGAGTCGGCGGTGTTTCGCCGGAGCAATCGCAAACTACCGCTGCTTCATGACAGAGCTCACAGGCTCTACGATGACGCGTTCTTGGAGAGCCTAATTTGGCTTAAGATTGACGATAAGACCGGAGTTGGCAGAACGTGCAGCAACAGCGAGTCTGCGTGCCGCAACGACAGGGTTGCCGTTGGGTGAACATGAAAAGGCGCCAGAACTCATGCCAAAAGTAGCCAAAGCAGCCATGTCATTTGATATTATTGCCGAATTTCTAGCCAAATAGAACACAAGCGGTATTATCAACAGTCTTTACTATTGATGAACAAATAAAACCATTTTGAATAAGTAAAACCACAAGTTTAAAAAAGAGCCATGACACCAACTGGAAATTTTCGTCGCCAACGGGATCCAAAAGTAGCCAATTTGGCGCAAAGTCGCCACCAACGGCAACCCTGCCCAACGAATCTCGCTTTTGCACAGCCAGGTGAATACGCCGCAGCCGCTGCCGCTGCCTGCGTGTGCGCTTATGTAGCTTCTGCTGGTGTATTTCCAGGAACAACGGTTTGAACAAGTTAATTTCGTGTTTACATGCATAACTTGAATTCGGTATGAAAATAGATGCACATGAAACGGACAAAATGGAATGTATTCTTGAAGTGGCGAAGGCGGCAGCGGTGGCGACATGCATGAGGGTTAGATCAAATGTGAACGCGTTCTACGCGCACGAACACCGTTTTCCGGCCGCTCTCGCGTTCTAGCTACCCTTTCGCTTCTCAAGTGTGAACTCGACTTTACTGTGTGAACAAGAGAAGTGAGACTAAGCGGAAAATTTTGCAGTGCCACTTGAATTCGTCTTGCAGAGAAAGGAAGACTTTCTGCAACTCATGATTGAAGCACGGGAGGGCCGCCTATCCCAATGCGGCGATTGCACGGATGAACCGGGCAGCGGCTTGACTGACGATGGCACAGAAACCATGTTGAATGGCACGACCAACGCTAAAGGTCAGCCGGACTAAGTGGCACGTTTCGTCTCGTAATTTATGTGTTACGCTTTAACTCAGTGACCATAAGTTTTGAAAAAGATAGCGTTTCAAGAGGCTGTCCGAATTTCGTTGCCTTGCGGTTAGGCAGGTCGAGGAGATAGTCCAGCGCGTCAGGAGGCGTTTCAAAGTCTCCTGCATACGTCGGCAAAACATATGGAGCTCACTCAGACTCACTCATGAAATATGTTCTGCCCTTGGGACTCACTCGGACTCAGATTCACCAAACATTTCCTCAACTGGACTCACTCGGATTCAGATTCACTAAAAGTTTTCCCAGTCGTACTCACTCGGACTCAGACTCACGAAAATATTTCGCAGCCTGGATTCACTCAGACTCAGACTCACGGCTCCATCTGAGTCTGAGTGAGTCTGAGTGAGCCGACTCATGAGTCCATTAACGTACAATTGGCTTCTTCGAACTTGGTGTAAATGCCCTTTAACACCAATATCTCGCGTAATCGGTGCTGTACTTGGCGCCTTTTCATCTCGTACCTTATCAGCGGTTGCAATCCAGTAAGGACTCTTTTTTTAAAGAGATAACGCACGAAAGGTTTTTATCAAAAATTCCCGGGAAAGAGGTTTCGGGGCCGGGGGGAGGGGAACTCACAGCAACCCCCCCCCTCCTCCGTAACTCACGCCTCTGATCAATAAATACTGAGCTGTTGTATGAACGCTGGTGCTTTGAAGTATGCATAAGTCGGCGCGAGTATAACCGTGAACCTACGTAAGGCTGATAGTAAAGCTAAGTTGTGTAAGTAGAACCATGTATCGGCAAAATAGTGTAGAGCTCACTCAGGCTCACTGAAAAAAATACATTTTGAGCTTAGGGATCACTCGGACTCAGACTCACCAAAATTTTCCTCGACCGGACTCACTCAGACTCACACTCAATAAAAATTTTCTCAACCGGGCTCACTCGGACTCACACTCACCAAAATATTACTCACCCGGACTTACTCAGACTCAGACTCACGGCTAGATCTGAGTCTGAGTGAGTCTACTCATGAGTGACTTTGCCGACCTATGGTCTCCTGTAATAACACACGTATTTACTGTAGTAATACATTGCAAATAGTCGTAACATAGGGATCCACTGGAATCTATAGCGCAGTAGAGAAGCCAGGGTCAAATCTGAAAAGTGAAACCCTTACTACAAGAAAAAAAGAACAGCGTTTAGCCACAGCTAAAACGGAAGATTGTCGATATTTCGAAATAACATTGAAAATAATGAATTTTGCCCATTGTTTTGTGATTTTGAGTTTTCATTGCGGTGATGTGGGACAGATGGCTGATGTGGGAAACATGGCAAGATGGGCCAGTGATGCCCTCATATTTTTTGCAAAGGTCATTAACCACAGCTTCGAGTATGCGATTCACCGTCGGTCTAGTTAACGCGTTGTGGAATATGTCCCGCTTGAGTGTATTTTGTTCATCTCGAAGTTCCTGAGCCCATACGTATTCTGGGTACATCTATGAGCGCACTGCAGGAAAAATCAAGCTAACACCCCTTCTCACTTGCTGTATTAGGTGCGAAGCATCTTAGAGCCGAGCTCAATCCGGTGGTGTGCGTCCTGACCACCCTTACTGCGCATGCGCCTACTCTCTCTCTCACTCTCCTCCTTTACGCAGGTGTTCGGTCGCCTTCTCTCCTCCTCCACCGCGCTGCCGCACTCTCCTCCTTTACGCGAGCGTTTACGCAGGCGTTCGGTCGCCTTCTCTCCTCTCCTCCCCCCGCGCTGCAGCCTGTAAACCCACTCCCTCCTCTCCCTCCCGCATTTCATATAAGCGTGTGCGCTCGGTCGAGGAAGTCTCGCTTGAATCGTGCGGTTGCTCCGTCGCTTCTAGGACGCTGCGGTTGTCTCGAAAGCCTCGCTACCCTCGCCGCAGACTCGCGTTGTCTCTCTGTAGCGGAAGCGGTAGCTCGACGCCGACGCTTGGCTTCGACGGCCAAGTGAACGCAAACGGAAACTTGGTGTGCACCCCCAATGATGCTTCGCATCCCCTCATGGTTCCCTTTAGTGGGAGACGGTGTAATTTTTTCAAATTCTCTCGCGCCCCGTGCGTGCATTGACGTTTCGACAACCCAGAAGTTGTCGTGACAGCTTCATATTATTCGTAGTTCCTGGAATATTTGTTAGTCGCACTTAAGTACCACATTCCATATATTAGTCAAGGCTTGTGTGTTTTTTGTACGCATCGTGTCACACTTCACAAAATCATTGTTTTTCGTTCTTGTGCCAAAGGAAATAGTTCATATTGGCTGTTTTGAGGACACATTCCGCGTGAGTTTCCTTTAAACTGGAACCGTGCTTTAAGTGCTTCCCTGGATGATTGTTATCATTGTGAAGTTATGCCCCCCCGATTCACCTGGAACAGACGTAATTAAGGTTATTATATTTCTTTTCCGATCAGGTAAACACGAGGACGATATAGTGAACATGTGCATCGTTGACTGAATAAAACAAGCAGAAGTGGTGATAAATGCATTACTCAGCTGCAAGCCCCCCCTCCCCCTTCTGCCTTTATGAACAGCTGTTCTGAGGGCAAACTCGTAAAAATAGCTATTGCCTTGTATAAGTTCACCTGCCGACAAGCTGTCATAACTTTGCACTTCCTACGGAAAACGTCCTGCGATACCAACATGACAATTTAGAGAATATTTTTGCTATGTTGCAGTTGTTGCTTCAATCAACTTGTGAAGCGCTTTCCGAGTGTAGCATTGAACTTTTAGTGTCTTCCTGTTGACAGCGTTATTTTCAACTTTTATGTTCTCAACTGGCAGCTCCTCCGTCTACATACCAACTATATATGTGCACGCTGATAAAAATAGAAACTAGGTTTCACAGATTATCTTGCAAACGCTGAAACTATACGGGTGACTATGATCAGTATTCATTTAAAACTAGAGATCAGCTGTTTACTACTAGAGATTAGCGGTATAAAAACAGTGTTTGGTGATTACACTGGTAAGTTGCCGGCGCAACACCGATCGTTAAGTGATGTACCATCATTGCACAGCGTAGAGAGACAACCACTCGCGACTATATGCAGGGTGCCCCAGCAAACTCTAGTCAGAGTTTCAAAATAAAATACCGACGCACTCTATGTCGACGCGACCAAATGCATGTTGCCCACTATCCCATGGAGTAAGTCACAGTATTTGTTGCGGTGTGCTTAACCGCTATTGATTAGTCAAGATTAATTAACCAGGTTCTGATACAACGAAGCGTTGCGCGAAATTACAATTAGGAAGTGCTAAAATGGTTTGCGAACCGTCTGATAAGACAGTTTCTATCTTTCTGTCTTTGACATATAAGTATTTTTATGCTTCCTAGAAAATAAAAAAAAAATACGACGTGACATGCCCTTGCGTGCCTATATGCCCCGTGATTGCAGTGCTTCCTAACGTTCCGCGTGCTAACAACCACAGCATTTGGCAGGGTGGGCTGCCACTTGAAAAGTGACGGGGCAGCGACGATGGTGGTGGCCGTGCCATGACGTACCGTTCGTCTGAGGGTAGTAGGCAGTACTCACCTGGTGAACAATATGGCACTAGTGGAGAAGTGATTGATTTACATCGGAGAGAAATACACGGCCACTGTCACTGAAAAGTTGAAGTGGCCCAAATCTTTAACTACCGTGCACGAGCGGCGGTTTCTTCTGTGTATGTTCGCCATATGACTAAATTAAGTTCCGAAAAGGGTGAGGACAAGTGCGTGCCCCCAAAGTACATGCCCACAAAACAATTTGTTGCAACTTCGTTCCATCGTATGGCACTGACAGACGGAAATGTCGCCGCTGCGCACTATAGTTAAATATTTGGGCGGCTGCACCTGTTGCTTGCGGCAGCACATGCGGTAACCAGTACGTCTGCTTATAGCTGTCATGAACCTCCGCGAGGGAAGCCGATCATTTGTACGCGGAACGTTAACGAGCACTTCAAAAGTGTACCACGTCACGTGGTACACTTTGGTGTTTCGCGGGCGTCTGTACAGTAAGCAGAAAAGCAGTAACACTTGACAGAAAGTCCCAAACTGTCTATTCGGGCGTTTTGCAAGCCAATTTACAACTTTCTTATTTGAAGATAAACAGCGCACAGAAAACGAAGACAAAGGAAGAGAAGGGATCGACACACACAGCGCTGCACTCACAACTGGAAGTTTATTGAAAGGAAACAGGCGCTTAAATGTGAAAAAAAAAAAAACGCGCATGACAAGTGAGGAACAAGGTGATTAAGTGATACGCTCGTCAATAAATGTAAACTCTTTTTTGTGCAATGCCACCGAGGTTTGGCTTACGCAAGTATCACGTGACTTGTTAATATGAAAAGCTTCAGAGACTTCACGAGTGAATTGATCGTGGTGTTTGAAAATAATAACAGTGTTAGAAAGAACAGGTGTGCACCCACACGTGACGCAGTGCGCTGCCAAATGGGAAGGCGAGCCGTTATGCAAAAGGGGTGGTGTATCGCATTCCTTTATCTTGTGGCCTTTATTATATTGGACAGACGGGCCGCTGTATCAATAAGAGGTTGCGGGAGCACTATCTCTCTTTGCATAACGGCTCGCCTTCCCATTTGGCAGCGCACTGCGCCACGTGTGGGTGCACACCTGTTCTTTCTAACACTGTTATTATTTTCAAACACCACGATCAATTCACTCGTGAAGTCTCTGAAGCTTTTCATATTAACAAGTCACGTGATACTTGCGTAAGCCAAACCTCGGTGGCATTGCACAAAAAAGAGTTTACATTTATTGACGAGCGTATCACTTAATCACCTTGTTCCTCACTTGTCATGCGCGTTTTTTTTCACATTTAAGCGCCTGTTTCCTTTCAATAAACTTCCAGTTGTGAGTGCAGCGCTGTGTGTGTCGATCCCTTCTCTTCCTTTGTCTTCGTTTTCTGTGCGCTGTTTATCTTCAAATATGAATACACACCAACTCGCCCAACTAGCTGTTTTGTTGCATTACAACTTTCTCACTCAAATTTCTTGCTCAGCTTCGTTGCTTGGTTAACCAATCTAGCCTAATTAAGCAATTAATGAGAAGAGAAAAAATAGTGTGACTTACTTCATGCAATAGTCAACGACATGCATGTGGTCGCATTGTCATAAAGTGCGTCGGCCTATTGTTAAACTCTGGCTAGAGTTACCGCTGGGGCACCCTGTATATGTACGACATATACTCTATGTTCTGAATGATCACTTCACTCTGTCTAAAAGGTAATCTATTCTAGAGTAGCAGAGCAAATGTTTTCGTACAGGCTAACTTCCTGACCTTTCACCTCTCTTTCGCGTCGGGATTTCTCTGTGCTTTCGCCGAGCTTTCTTTGCGGTTAATATGCCCGAAAGGAACGGCAATAAAGGGCCGTAGCAAACTTCATTTTGCAATGTACTTGTACAGACAAAATTCCGCGCTAAAGTACTTCATTGGGTGTCATATAAGAAAAGTAAGTGCAACAAAAAGCTTTATATGGAAGATGTTTCCATGGAAACAAACTAAGAAAAGAAGGGGTCGGGTAGCAGCAGGGCCTCTTGGGGCGTAAAGAGAAACAAAGCAAACGAAAACGAAAGCACAATTTTGCATTGCGATCTGTAACGTTCCCGAGTTCCATTAACTGACGCTGTTACGGCTTTGCAGTTTGAGCACTGAGACTCTTATTTGAATTTTTTTTCTTTTGGGAATGGATCTCCCTAGACGACTTCCATGGCAGCGCCTACCATCAAAAAGCAGTCCTATAAATAGCCCATCCTGTTGGCCAAACAATACCGAGAGCTGCAAACTTCACACACATTTGCCGGGCATTTCCTTGCAAAAGCAAACATGTGCGTTTGATTCAAGCTTGTCATTCATGTTTCCTTCGGTAGATTTTTTATGGACATCCATTAGGGCATATTTTTCCTGGCTTTAACTGTCAAAGCGAAATCGCGCGTTTGGTTCGCGCTTATATTTTGTGTTTTCTGTATGCAACGTCGTTATGGAGTCTCATTAGGGCTCCACGTCCACCCTATGCTACAGGGCGTCACATTCAGAGCGTCGCGACAGGCTGTCATTGAACGTCGGATCGCATTAGGGCTCTATTACATTACGTCCATTAAGTTGCAACCCCCGAGGCCTGCCCTGAAGCGCTGTGACACGGCCTGGATCTCTTCGAAGGGTCTTTGCGCTGTCTGCAGCAGATGCACAGAACCTCAGGGCATTGTTCTTTTCTTATTTGATCGCTTGCTAGACGCTGTGTCTATACAGCGATAGGTTGCTATTTCTGAACCGATTTCATGCACAGAGGCATGTGAAAAAGGCTAGACTTAGTGTGTATTTAGAAACAGACATATGGAGCTGGCGTGACAAAGGCGCAACACGAGATTTTGCAGTTGTGAGGACGCGACGTCGACTCTATGGCAAGACAATTTTGGCATTACGTTTCACTGCGTTAGCAGATTGGTTTCGTTGGTATTTCATTAGTTTTGTTAGGAATGAGCGTCCTCTTCTTTTGTTTGTGGACTCATTTTAAAGATTGGCCCTCTACGCATTTGTAACAAGGAGCGTGAGGCGAGGGGCTAGTTGGTAACACACCGAAAACATAAAACTACACCTAGAAACAAGACACAAGAAAAAAGAAGTGGATGGGATCTTTCTTTTTGTGTCCAGTTTTATGCTTTCTAGAGAGAGAGAGAGATGAAGAGGAAGGCCGGGAGGTTAACCAGATACTAGCATCCGGTTTGCTACCCAGCACTGGAGAGGGGAATAAGGGCCAAGAAAGAGGGTGTAGAGAGAGAGAAGAAAAAAAAATGAAAGGAAAAAAAATGCACGCACACGCAGGATAAAAAACGACGCGCACAGGAAGGGCGTTCTGGCTATTTCTTTGCAACAAGAATGACGCGGTCTGTAGCGAGCTTCGAGTCACCTCCTACTTCTAGATTTCGTCTTACGTCATTCAAACAACGCTCAAAGATGTATTAAACCTGTCTTATACACCTTTTCGATGAAGGCTTCCCTGGGAGCTGCCATAAACCCCCGCTCGGCTGTGGTAAATAAGCGTGATCCTCCAAAAATACGCTTCCGAGGCAGCGACGTCAGCCTTTGCACTCCCGTGCCACAGCCCAGAGAGGAGGTGCTGCCCCTCTTCATTGAAAATGCCTAGAGAAAAACGCTCAAAATTTGAATTCGTTGCTACATTTGCTAGTAGGCGTTTCCACAAAGTTTTCTACGACAGTTCACAGGCTGTGAACGTCGCAGAGGTGTCTAGTTCAGGTTTCGCGGAGGGAGATTATATTGTACTGAGTGCAGCCAATAGACGTTCTCAATTGCCATTTATTTAGTACTCGTTGAATTGGAATGGGTCGAAGTGTACCGGCTGGTGAATGCCCCGTCCCACCCGAAGTCTCAGTAAGTAGACTGACTTGTTTCCATAACGGAGAGTTTGCGGCAGATGTAGAACACTCGACAGAGTTTGAGGGCCATGCGCATTCCAGAGGAAATATTTCCATACCGCAAGAAAAGGAAAAAAAGAACAGCGGAATGAGTAACCAATTGATTTCCGAAAAATTTGGTGCGAGAACACTTTGCTGAGGAGCTTTGGAAACAGTGCGTAAACGTTATTTAGAATTCCATTATTTGACCTGCCTACGACAACACCTAGGCAGCATTTCTCAGCACTACAGACGCCATTAGCCGACACAAACCACTATTTGGCCAACTCTAGTCAAAAGTAGCTACCATTTAGCCAATCGGTTCGCCAACACTCACCAACATTTCCCATACTTTCACCGACCAATAGTTACCAGTAGCCAGCACAAGCCTTGTATAGTACAGTTACTTGTTGTCCTAACTGTAGGCAGTCCTGTCTTGCACAGTAATACGGCATTGTCGCGTAAATATCTACGTATGGCCCGACGTATTCCGATGTACCAAAACGTGCTACGTTAAGGACTAACAGTTTTCTAAAGGAAGAAGCCCGGAACGCTTGGGTACTAAAAGGACGAGCGACACAGTTCCAGCTAACAAGATGGCTTCGGCCACTGCGTGCAGTTTTGACCGAGGACGAAGCCCTGGCCCAGTGCGTGCTCTTCTTCGTGGGCGGCCAGGAGACCACCGCGTCAATGGTGGCATTCGCCGCGCACCTGCTCGCCGTGCACCCCGACGTGCAGGACAAACTGAGGCAGGAGGTGGACGAGTGCATTGCGGCTCACGTAAGTGGAAGTTCTCGTGCGAGCACCGTATACAGTTGTTTTGCCTGGAAACTGCAGAAAGATTCAATGCTCTTTGAACAGCGTGGAATAGGTCTTATTTATCGTAACTGGCTCATGAAAAATACAAGCATAGGATGCGTTTATTCCGTAGCGAACCCGCCGCGGTGGTCTAGTGGTTATGGTGCGCTGCTGACCCGCAGGTCGCGGGATCGAGTTCCGGCCGCGGCGGCCGCATTTTGGGTGGAGGCGAAAAATGCTCGAGGCCCGTGTACTTAGATTTAGGTGCACGTTAAAGAAACCCTAGTGGTCGACATTTCCGGAGCCCTCCACTACGATGTCTCTCATAATCATATCGCGGTTTTGGGATGTTAAACACTATCAATTAAATTATTCCGCAGGAGGTCCCACAGCACGTGACTGATAAGTGACCACTCGTTAAAACTATATCGTGTTAATAATAGCTTCACGGGATTAACGCTTAATAAATAGCTCTGCGGAAAACAGTTTCACGCAAGTGATTGTAACCAAAAAATTACGTCTCAAAAAATAAAAGCCAGCTCCAACCAAGAAAGGAAGAAACATGAGAGAAAGGAAAGGCAGGGATGTGAATACTGTACGAACTGCGGAGCATTGCATGATTCGCCTGCGTTTCCATTGTGTTTATCTTGCGTTTATTTGCTCTTTTGTGTTATTTTCTTGTTTTATCTGTTTTTCTCTCCTTTCAGTTCTTTTCACGTTATTTTCTTATTTCTGTTGCGATTATCTGTTTTTTCTGTTCTGTGGTCTCCTTGCTTCTGTTTTTCTACTGTTTACTGTTACGAGCACGGTGCGTCTAACTCCCGGCGCTGGCATTTCGCTGGCGTGTGTGTGTGTCACCTGTACTAGCCAACTACAAGGCTATACACCACTTTAGCAGGGATCTGCACTATTTGCCTTTGCCAAATTTTAAAAGCCCGCAGCACACAGAAACTCCATACCGCAGTGCACAAGGGCAATGGCGCTTTTAACCGAGGGATAACGAGCCCAGTGCACTCTCTTAAAAAAAAGAAATACTCGCGAAAAGAGGGCAGCACTAGCATCGCCAAGAGGAAAGAGCTGAACCTGTTTATAGTGTATCTCACTTGTGAGGAATGCCGCGTGTAATGCAACCTAACTTCATGCAGGGAACTGAGCCCAGCATGGACGCGGTGGCGAAGCTCAAGTACCTGCATTGCGTCGTCTCCGAAACGCTGCGACTATACCCGACAGCCCCAAGGTATAACGCAGCTTTTACTACCACAAGGTCGTTTGGAAACTGATAATTATGCCATATTTTTGTACTTTAACTTATTGTCTCCATCGCCAATCCGCGCAATGCCTGTTTCGTTACGCTGGTAGCTGGAGTATCTGACTTTTTAACAGTATACAGTTTACTTTCGTAGAAAGTAACTAAAAGCGTGCTTGATTATGAGGCATATTTGTTGGCAAGTTGTACCGTCCTTTTGTCGCATGAGCTGCCACAAAGTGTATTATCTGTTAAAAAAATAGAAATATCATCACAAACAGATTATTCTGCAACTCTCTACCACAGCATGATGATCAGTGCATGTCCTAGTGAGCCACTTATTTTATTCGTGGTGGTCGTTAAAGGTGTGTCACGGCTTTGGTCAGTAATGGCATCACGTTATCTCGAAAAATGTCATCCATTCGTTCTTTACGCAGGCCCTCCTTCAAAACCACTCTGGAAAGTGACCAGCTTAGTCGCCATGTTAACACACTTAGCTGTCTGGTCTGCTTTGCATATCGTGATAAGAAAACACCAGATAAGTTCCAAGGGATATTTGACATTAAGAATAGTTAGGGCATGTCTGGTTCCCTCGTGCTTTTAGAAGTTGAATTTACAGTCTGGAACTAATTTGAAGCTACTCATAGCATAATTTGCTCTTTCTCAGTTTTCGCTGCGTATAACAAAGGTCTCAACTTGCACGAATATGCATAATTAAATAATATGTGAAAGCGCCCTCAATATCAGAAGGCGAAGATAAGTAAACTTTTCTTAAGTTAAATATTTATTGTCATGTTGGGTGGCCCTAAATTTCTCATTATGTTAGGTGCAAGAAAAAGGGGGCGGGGGGGGGGGGGGGCAGATGAATGTCTTGTAGTAGTCAGAATAGGGCAGAGTGCAATATACCAAGAAGTAACCTCTACCTGAACGTGCTATTGCCAATAGATATATTAGAAAATTCAAAAGATGCCGCTTTATTTTCGTTTGTCGAGCTCTCAACATCATTTTGGCTGCTCGGGACAAAATGAGACCAGACAGTGCCTATGCCAAGGTGAAATTCATTACCGTGGTGTGCGCAAAAATATATTTCGTCAAGGCATCAAAATAAAAACACACACAAAAAAAAATAGGACAGCTACGCATTAGCGGTGCGAAGACTGAGAAAACAGCGGAGCTGGTGGCCTTCCCCTCCTACTTTTCCTTCTCCTCACCCTCACTTCTCTTTCCCGCCACCTCGCTATACTATATACTATACAAGGATATGCTATGCTTTACCCTCTCCCCTCCTCATTTCCCTAGATCCTCCTCACACTTACATAAGTTATCCTAGCCCCCCATTTCCCTTTTCATTTCCCTTGCTAAACTACACAATACAGAGAGAGAAAGGGGGGAGAGATGCAAGAAAAGGCATGAAGTTTAATCAGACGCACATCCAGTTTGCTACCCTGCACCGGGGGAGAGGGATAAAGGGGGCGAATACAGAGACAGAAGAAGAGATGGGAAGAGAGATGAACAGAACGACGAGCGCACTTGGGGGGAGCACATCCAGTGTACAGGTGGTCACTCAGATTTGTTGAGTTCAGGCACTTCAGTAGCGCTTCAGTTGCTTTCCGCGCCCTCGCAGCACATGTCCTAGAATCTTGTCCACAGAAAATGGTCTGGAGCCCAGTTGGTTCAAAAGCATCCGGAGCGGGCATCGCTGGGCGTCGTACGAGGTTATGCTTTACCATCTACCCTCCTCCTTTCCCTACTACTGACCCTCATTTCTCTTTCTCACCCCCTTGATACTTTGCTTCTTTCTTGACTTTGCGTGCCTTGGCATAGCTAGGCTGGGTTCCCCTCTCTTAACGCTGCTCCTCCTCTCTCGGACAGTTAAAGCGGCACTACAACGGTCTTTTGCCAAGCAGCTCCGCTGTTAAAAGGAAAGCCAGACGCATTCTTCAGCGTTGCTCCTTTCGGTATCTTCGCTGTAGTGCAACAGCGCTACGCAGAGAAGACGTTGCACGGCGTAACATCCGCGCAGTTAGCAGAAATGTAACTACGGGTTTTTTCGCTTCTTCCCCAAGTCGAAAATAATTAAACATCATGAGTGCCGATTGTAACATTTTAGTTCGATCACTACCACCACAAGGCAGATACACATTACACAAGCTTCATCTAATAGGCGCCACTTAATTAGGCGCTACTTCTGAACGTTAATGCTAACACGTAGAGTATGCTAGGATAAAAAGGCGCAGCAATGCAATTAGTCGAAATTATCGTGAGACCTTTAATAAAGATTTATTAAAAATGAAATTTTAGTGTAATCTTTGAAATTTTTTGTCATGTATTGTGAGGTGTTTCGGTAAACGTTTCTTGTTGGTACGTAAGTTCTAGTCCTTTTTTTTATTTCGTTAGTTTGCCCTAGGCATCAATACACATTACACGAAATTGTGCGGCTCTGTTTCCTCGATAATGTTTATAGGAGGGACCTATGATACAGACCAAATATCCCCTGTTTTAAATCAGGCGGCCTGGAGCGATGAAGTCCCGCACGCCGCAGGTGGCGTCGACGAGCCGCTTGTAGCCCAGGGCACGTCCGTAAAAGGTGGTTCAGATCTGCTTCGCGCACTGGCGCAGGACGAAATCGGCAGCTCGAAGTTGTTCCCGTGTAGACCCCACTTCGCGCGGATTAAAGGCATCACAGCCGCACTCACGATAACTCTTCGGAGCGATACCTCCTCTTGACGAATAAGTCCACTCGGGAAGTCATGACCATATGGAGGTACGAGAGCTGACATGGTGCTCTTAAGATCTTTGTGAATGTCCACAGTGTCAGGAGATGGCAGCGGCGGGAGCTCTTATATCTCTCTTAGAACTGTAAACACAAGCTCTTAAATAATGAGTAATTGCGCTCGGACCACCCGCGCTATCAACATGGTCTCAGGGACAAAGAAAGAGCAAGAAAAAAAAACGTTCGCGATGACAGGAGGCTCCAGTAGCACTGAAGAATCACAAACCGATTTCCAACATAGCTGTACCTACAGGGGCCATTTGCTGTATTTTTCTCAAAAACATTGAAACAAAACAAAAAAAAATGATTAGCGACAATGAAAAATTGGCGATAACGTTCCCACGGTTTCCGGTAAACCTTGAACTTTGGAGGCAGTTATATATCTTCCGAGTAATAAGTTCCGCGACGTCCACCCCCCCCCTCCCCCCCCCCCAAAAAAAAAATAATAAATAATAAGAACCTTCTTGACAATGATCCGGAGTGCTTGCATATATTTAACTTACTGCAGACGTCTTAAATGACTAACCCTTAAAATTTGCCTAGACATTATCCATAAGAACCTCCCGATTAATTAACGGAAATATAAACCAAGCATCTTTTTTTTACTTCACCGACAATATCGATGGAAGCCTATCGAAATCAATCAGAGGGTCGCCCCCTATTTCACGCCTTGACGTGACATTTTTCTTCCTAGACAGGCATAACGTCAGAGCTTACTCTTTTGAAGCACAGATCAACCCACATGCACGTACAGGCTGTCTAGGGGAGGAATGTGTTAAACGCTTGTCGTCGCCCTCTCTTGCGGCACTACCACCAGGCTTGAACGGTCGGCGGTGGAAGACTGCGTGCTCGGTGAATCGGGAATCAAGATTCGCAAGGGCGGAATGGTCACCGTGCCTCTCTACGCACTGCATCGAGACCCGGAGTTCTTCCCGGAGCCGGACGCTTTCAAGCCCGAGAGGTAAGGATTCTCACGCGTCATCTGGAGTGCTGTTTCAAGATACATAGGGCAACGTTCCAGTTGCGGCAAGGACAAACATAAGCAGCTATTCTTAAAAGATCACGTTAAGAGAATTGGCGGCGGCATTAGAAAATACTCGCGAGCTCTCCTTATGCGTTCACCTTCTTGAAGGCCAAAGCCACATACCACTCCTTCATTTGGGGCCATTGCATTGACCCCCCCCCCCCCCCCCCCCTTACAGCTTTCTGCGTATAACGCTTTCAGGGCTGCCTCTGGGACCGGAGGCTCCGGAAGCTTTTTGCACGTCACCTGGTTTTGCAGTGCCACCGCGATGCGCCTACCTTTGACCAAGTCACGATGTCATGCGATGAAGCGACTTCATGATCAGGTCACAAATTTTGGCAGCCTGAGACATCACGAAGCCATCATGGGGTGACATCATCACATCATGTCGACCGCTTGCATCAGTCGTGGTGACGGCGCCGAAGGTCACTTTTCGAGTTAGATGATGCATCTCAGGCTTTCGCATTAGTAAAAATTATAACGCAACCTTCCTCAAGATGTGCGTAGAAGGATGTTCGTCCGACTTCCATCTACCGCGCTTGCGGCTGCCTTATTGTAGACGTGATGTGGGAAGGGTGATAGTGTATCTTTAAAGAGAACGTAGTGTTGTGTGTGTGGAGAGGACAACCAATACGCGCGTACATACAGCAGCGTTTACCGTGCATACTGACATGCTCACGAACTGCAATTTGTTACAGGGTACCATTTAACTTTGACTGTCGACTACAATCCACAATGTTAGCGACGCCTTGCAAGCGTTGTATACCACATTTAACGTTATACCCGTAAACGCGCCACGGTGGTCTAGTGGTTATGGTGCTCGACTGCTGACCCGCATATCGCGGGATCGAATCGCGGCCGCTGCGGCCGCATTTTCGATGGAGGCGAAAATGCTTGAGGCCCGTGTACTTCGATTTAGATGCACGTTAAAGATCCCCAGGTGGTCGAAATTTCCGGAGTTCTCCACTACGGCGTCTCTCATAATCCTATCGTGGTTTTGGGACGTTAAACCTAAACACACTGACATAAAAACTTAGCGCAATTAAAGACGAGACACACAAGCAAGAAACACGAGGGACTGGCGCTACTCACGACTATTTATTTCACAACGTCGTCATGAAATATATACATACATTTTGGACATGCGCAGATGCGTTCCATGAAGAAAAACAAGAAATGAAAAACAGATTATCTATCTGGTATACATGTCGAGGTATCTAAATGTATGTATATATTTCATGACGACGTTGTGAAATAAATAGTTGTGAGTAGCGCCAGTCCCTCGTGTTTCTTGCTTGTGTGTCTCGTCTTTAATTGCGCTAAGTTTTTATGGCAGTATGCACCAACTAGGCCCTCAAAAAGTCCTCCTAAATCTAAACAATTATTAACATTATACCCGTAGACATGCACCCTACTAAGTATTATTCCTTCTTGTGTGACTGTTTTACTTCTTATCAGATTCCTCGTCTAAGCGTTCGGTGCCAGTGTGTACCGAGTATAGGGGTATACGAGTTTTAAAGTATGGCAAGTAATTGTGCGTCGCTAGCGCCCTAGGCCTGCTGGCCTCACTCAAGCGCGATCACAATGGGCTTAATCAAACTGCCTATTCTACCGCTGTGGTGGCAAACGAGTCATCTATAGGTCGCAAGTGCCGCCCCGGTATTGCCCTATCCCCTGTGCCAGACCACCCCCCCCCCCCTTTTTTTTTTCTGCTTCGTATACTGACGGACTCAAGGACGCAAATCGCCAAATAATTATATGCACTAAATGTTATAAATGTTGCCTGTGTCCTTTCACAAGTTCAATACCGTCCACTGTTACTTGTAGTGCATAAAACAAGAGGACGAGACAGCTTCGCTCCTAACAATGGCGCACACTCGTGTGGAAAAATACACACCGGGTCGCGTGCACGCGACCGTCCCTATCTGCGCACGCGACCGTCTGTTATCGCGTGCTAGCTGTTATCGCGGTGCACGCAATAGCAGCGGGCGTGTGGTCTCAAAAACATTTCCATCACGTGTGTCATCAGTATGCTATACGCCAGAAAAAAGGTATACGCTTTCAGTCATATGTATGAACAGAAAGTCTATCTGTTTACGTTCTCAGATAGGTGCACGAAGAATAATTTTGCGTCTACCATACGGTGAAGCTGACTCGTGCAATCGTGAATATGTAACGGGTCGTCCACATCGAAGGCAAACACCTCATTAGTATTCAACACCTCATGAAAGCCGATGTTTAATGCATATTTCCGAAAATTATTATTCTGTTTATCGACGCCATTATTAGATGTCATATAAGGGACATGCCCTCCTGCAGCTTATTAAAAGTTCTAGTTTTACTGGCTTGAGTACAAATGAGGTGTTCATCTTACATGCTGTAATCCCTGTACACAGAAAGAGAGTTTAAGAAGACGTTAGAACTTTCTTTTGCTGCTTTCCTGATTTTCGACTGTGTCTATCTCGCCCGCTAAATCAAAAGGAATATGTCTGGACTTTAATCCGGAATTCGCACAGTGTATTCGCTTATAAAAAGTCGGGAGGGTCTATAAGAGGCAGTAAAAAAAAAAAAAAGAAAAAAAAAAACTACGATAAGATGTGTTAGAGCGTTGGTGCGCAGAAGAACGATAACATGGGAGAAAGGAGCATGGGCACGGCGCCGTGCCTGTGTCCTTTCGCCATGTCTGTGTTCCTTTCTCCTGTGTTATCGTTCGCACCACCGATCTAAAACGAGTTACGAATTCTCCCAGCAGTCCGTCCTCCCGAATGATAAGATGTAGCCGGAGTTTTGCTACGCTCTTAGATCTCTTGCAGCGGTAATTGTGTACTACAACGGCATTTTGGTCGGTTTTTTTTTAATCATTTCATAGTCGGGCTATGTCAGGCATCCGGCGTTGGCGTTGCGCGGCGTTGGCGTTGTGCGGCGTTGTCCGCGGAGGAGGAGGAGGAGGATAGGTTGAGGAGGTGTGCGCGACGGCAGGTGTTAGATGTGAAGCATCTTATGGCGAAGCTTAATTCGGTGGTGGTGGTGTGCGGCGTGACCACCCTTACTGCGCATGCGCAAACCCTTTCCAAAAAAATGAAAATAAAAAAGCCTCCTTTCTCCCCTCTAGGCATCCCTCCCCGCGGCAACCACACCCTCACTGCGCATGCGCCTCCCCCTCCTCTTTTCCCTGCTACGCTCCCCCCCTCTCTCCTCTAGGCATCCCTGCCCGCGCCGTCCACACTCCCACTGCGCATGCGCGTCCCACCTCTCTCTCCTCTCCTACGCTCCCCCCCTCTCTTCTCTAGGCATCTCTGCCCGCAGCGTCCACACTCCCACTGCGCATGCGCCCCCCCCCCCTCTCTCTCTCTCCTCTCCTACACTCCCCCCTCTCCCTCTCTCCCTCTCTCGCCTCGCGACGCCGACACAGGCAGCGTCTGCTAGCGAGTTTCTTGGTTGAAAAAACCGACTGCTCGCGCTGCACAACCGTTCACTGGCCACCCCGTATATATGGCAATGGATCTTGACCTCCAAGGTGGTGCCGGTGGGAGATTTCTCCTGTGCGTTGTTGAACAATAAAAATTCGCAGCGTGCGCGTTAACTAAAAGCGGACTGCCAGTCTCTGTGTCCAGTCGGAGTCTTCTGTCTCTCATTGCACATTAGCAGCGATTGGCATGTTCCAGTAAGAAACACCGCTCCATCGCTGCGTGCTTTACGCATCGCCAGTTTTAAATGCGAATGCATTTCTTAGTCGGGCTATGTCAGGCATCCGGAGTTGGCGTTGTCCGCGGTGGCCTCGGCAGGTGTTATAGTGAGTGGAGAGGAAGAGCGCGCTCTGGTGCGTGAGGGCGCTCGCATCGCGGGAGCTCGGCGGAGCTATATATGAAAAAAAAAATAAAAAATAAAAAAAATAAAGAAAGAAAGAACAAAAGAAAATTAAGAAAAAATTAGAAAAAAATAAAAAAAGAAGAAAAAAAACAGAAAAAAAAGCAAAAAAAAAAAAAACAGGCGCTGCGCCGTGCTCCCGACCAGGCTGCAGAAATTAGGCGCCTTTTCCTTCTTCGAACCACAACCACCATATATAAATGGAGTGAAGCGCGCGAAATGCATTCGCATTTCCTCACGATTCCCTTCGGGGAGGTGGGGGGCATTTTTTCATTTTTGCTGATTTTTCCTTCGGGCAGGTTCAGCGAAGAAAACGCCGACTCTATCAAGCCTTACACGTACCTTCCTTTTGGGGCTGGACCCCGAAACTGCATCGGAATGAGACTCGGACTCCACGCTATCAAGGTTGCCTTGCTGCACTCCGTTCACAAAGTGCGGTTTGTTCGGACGGAAAAAACACAGGTGAGAATATCGACAGTGCCAGTACCTGACTTGTTATGTTCGGTTGCCATCAGCGGAGCGATAATGAACCGCGATTGTTTTTTGTGTTCTGGTCGTTATTCTTGTGGTCATCGTTGTCGTGGTTGCGTATCGATAGTCGCTGAACCTTGGTGACACCGTGAGTGTCACCGAAAGGGGAAGCAAACGAGGCTTAAGTTTAGCAGACTATTTGACTTACTCGCACGAGTAAGTGATCAGGTCTGTCGATAATAAACAGTGCATTTCAGTTATCCCGAAAACCATGAGAGAGAGAGAGAAACGAAGGATAAAGGCAGGGAGCTTAATCAAGCTTTGGCTCGGTTGGCCTGCACGTGGGGTGGGGGAATAACAGCCATAGGCGTGCGTGCGTACGGGAGGGGGGGGGGGGGGGCAGGGCTCCCTAGTCACCTAAGAAGGGGCGGGCGCAATGTCAGCCCGATACATTGACATAATAGGGAGGAAGGGGCGCTGCGGCTCGGGGGGGGGGGAGGGGGGGGGGGGCAAAGTCAACCCCACACGGTTGACATATTAGGGAGGGGGGGGCGCTGCGACGAACCTTCGCTCCCCGCCCCCCCCCCCTGAAGGGGAACCCTGCGCACGCCTATGTAGATAGGATAGGGAAGAAAAAACAAGAGTAACAAAGACAAGGATGAACAGTTAGTTTGAGCACGCACAACACGAACTCGCGCTGGCAGTTCAATGGCGCCTTGTGAATTCCAGTCGTCCTCAAGAAGCGCAACAGGGCTTTCGTGTTGCAGTAAGCAAAGGACGAGCAGCACCTCGCCAGATGCACAAAGTGTTTTGTCCTTTGACGGGGAGGAATAAGTGTGATACTGCGGCGCCGTGCGTTGCGTTAAATTAATTCAATCCTGGCGAGATGTGGTATGAATGTCGCGAAGTAAGACCCTGGCCTCTAAATAATTCTCGGGAACTAGTGAATCATATATCAACCATGTGTCACTCTGCTACATGGTCAGCTCGAGAACACACGCAGACTCTAGGTCTGTCACTTTCTCTGTCTTGCAGCTTCCTGAACATTAATTAATTAATTAAATTGCTTATGTATTTATTTTCAATACTGCCACTGCCACTCTCATCTGAGAGCATATAAGGTACATGGGCATTACAAAGTGTTCCATTGTCTTACAGAATGTTTCTCAAGTCACTCAGCTAACAAAGGCAGAATGAAAGATTTTCAAAGCAAATACTAAAAGAGAAAGAACATTATGCTACCACCAGCGAGTAATATCGAATTTAATAATATTAAAAACAATAATGACACGATGACAGGCAGCGTCAAACAGCTTTAGAGGCAGAGTTTCTGAATCAGTATGCCCAGTTGGCTCCGATGTTACTTTTTGTCTAGAATTAGGTTTCGTTTTAGACAACGGTACTCTTTTGTACATCATGTTACTACGCGATATAGATTGGCTAGACGAGGCGGCCAGCATTTTTTTTTAACCTTTCTGTTTTTCTATGCTTAATGTCCTTCTTTGCGCTTCTGTGCAGGTTCCGTTGAAAATGGCGACCGTGTTCGGAGCCGTTACTGCCGAAGATATGACCGTGGGAATACGAAAACGAACTCCATTGGTTGCGTAACTGTGTGAAAAAAAAGAAATATCGGGAAGCTACTATGTCAAGAAAAAATAATTATTTGCGCTTTCTGCGTGGTCGGAGACAGCACAGACTTTGACATCACACTTTTTTCTTTTTTCTTTTTTTCTTTTTTTTTTACATACAGATACGTGGGGATTCTATGCAACGGTTGTTCCTTCAGAACAGAAAGTGCGGCGCACTTGTACGAGATTTTTGGAGTGTGCATAAATATTTTATTCAACTGGTGTTTCTTGCATCGAAATATAGATGACCATTCAGCGTAGATCGTTATTAGTAACTAAATATTACGAAGGTGAAGTTGCAGTGTGACCTTGTAGAATACGGTGGTAAGTGTGGGACATTTAAAGCAGTAAACATTAAAAATGCCATAGTATAACCATTCAGCTTAAATAATATTATGAGCTAACCTATTGTGGAAGGTACATAACAGCTGCATCTTACCGGTATTTACCTGGAGACTTACAAAAAAAGGTTCAACTGAAATTGAGGACGACGCAGCGAGCGATGGAAAGGAAAATGATAGGTGTAACCTTAAGAGACAGGAAGAGAGCAGAGTGGGTCAGGGAAAAAAACGGGGGTTAAGGATATCATAGTTGAAATCAAGAAGAAGAAATGGACATGGGCCGGGCACGTAGCACGTCGGCAGGATAACCACTGGTCATTAAGGGTAACTGACTGGATTCCAAGAGAGGGCAAATGCGTGAGAGGGAGACAGAAAATTAGATGGGCAGATGAGATCAAGAAGTTTGCAGGTATAACGTGGCAGCAGAAAGCACATGGCCGGGTTGATTGGCGGAACATGGGAGAGGCCTTTGCCCTGCAGTGGGCGTAGTCAGGCTGATGATGATGATGATGAACCTATTATGAACACAAGTTCTGTAGTAAAATGCAACGGTGCTACTGACGCCAACGATTGCTCCATTCGTGCGCACATTAGCTGACGTGGTGGCCCAATGGTCGTGGTGCTCGGACGCTGTCCCGAAAGTCGCGAGTCCGATCCAGTCTACGGGGGTCGCCTATTCGATCGATAAAGAATGCTGGAGGCCCGTGTACTGTGTGGTATTAGGGCACGTCTAAGAACCCAAAGGTGATCAAAATTACTCGGAGCTTCTCTACTACGGCGTTTTAAGTCGCTTTGAGTTGTTATATTCACACACAAACCAACCAGTCATAGGGCAATTGCCAGAGGGCGCCACGTGGTACTTGCCACGTGATACTCTCTGGCAAAAATATAAGGTTTCACACTCGTCGTCTTCGCTACGGGCGGCGCTCGCGGACACCCTCAGGCAGAGCAGGCAGAACTCTCAGGCAGAACTATTTTTCACATTAATTCGGCTCATTTTATTCTTTCTAACTATAATATCACTCAGCATAACAGACATGAAAGCCAGCCTGCCTGTAAGTGCGTGTCTAATTGACAACCATCCAATTTGTCAATTCTCTTTCTTAACTTTTCCGCCACATTGCGGGATTTCACAGAACTCATATGCAATAATATGTGTTCATGTGTTTTGAGTTGACGATGAATTCGCCCTCGTGCTGCCGCTTGTTAGATACCTGTTTAGCATAATTGGTAGAGCGGTCACCCTGGAAAGGCATCGGTTTCGGATTAGATTCCCCGACCAGTACGAATTTTTCACCAAGTACGAAGCTTCCTTTCACAAAAATCCGTATGAGTTTCTTTGTGGTTTCGTGCTACAAACAAGTGGTTGTCAATTTCCCTTCCATAAAGTACTCTACACCGTAGCTTTCATCACGACACATTTATTTTAACAGCAAAATATGTGTCCCGTCGTATTGATTAGCGCTATAAGGTAGATATTCCATTTTGTGAATCGAATACATTTTCCAATACTTTTTGAATACTTTTTGACCGCACACTGCAAATGAGTGCAACCACATTCCTTGATAATTACCGTTCCCGCGAGGAAGTAACCTGGCAAGTGTACTGGCGATGTCAGGGCACTTTAAAGAACACCAGGTAGTCGAAATTTGTGGAGCCCTTTACTAAGTCGTGCCTCACAATCATATCGTGGTTTTGTCACGTAACACGCCAGATATATTATTAAACTTGAATTGTCTCCGCACGGGTTCGTTTAGTGTTCGCTACGAAACACGTGCAGAAGGCGTGGAGTAAGTTGTATAACTTCTGGCAATCTTGAGCTGCCCCGCTAACCCCGTTCCAGTGGCACGCAATAAAACGTCTCTGAGCTCACGGTTAGAGATGGCGCAGCTGCTGAAGGGTTCACGCAAGCCAACTTTTACTTCTAGGGCCGCTGGCGTACGCGCGCACGCCATTTCCTCATGTTCGCATCAGCAGACGCCCAATCACTGTTTGTACGTCGCTACCTGTCGCGACGTTGATCGCGCTCCTTTGCGAGGGCAGCAGCGTCGGCAGTGGGACTTGTCTTACTAAAAAGCCTAACAGTCTGACCTAAAGTCACTTTTAATCTGGCTCTGAACTGACAGGTGCTGCACGCGCGCCGTAGGAAAAAGCGCCGGAAATGTCGCCACTGAAGACATCCGACGGTGCCTACGATCGTAGCCCTCTCAATTACACTATTTGCTTCGCGAGCTCTCGTAGCAGGCCAAGCCAAGTCACCTCCGAAGTCAATTAAGGATGCCTGCGCTCAGGAGAAGCCCATTATGTGGAAAAATGGACTACGATATGTGGAACGTAAGTACATAATCTGAATATTGTACTTGTGAAAATTGTTCGTTATTAGGCTGGTGAAATGAGATTATTCGTAAATTTCTGGCTAATGGGAAGGTGCTGCATCGGGTTTATTTGCACACTAAAATAAATTTACAGACAGAAGTTCACTAGCAACGGCTGAAGTACAGTATAGTTTGTTTTTATACAAAACGGATGGTCGGAACGCGCTGCGTGGTGTGAATTATTTCGTGCGAAAGCCCCTTCAAGCACCAAATGTACTACGCATACACCATTACCCCGCATACGTTTCATCTTTGTTCAGCTCGAATGTGTAGGTTCTAGTGAAGCGTGCACGTTGGATTCGTAAATTTTCGGGCTGGTGTAGCTATAGACCTATTCCATGTTTGTAAACAGGGGTAGGCGCCGTCGACATACTGAGGCGCTTGTAGCGACGTCGCGGCACGTAGGCTCCGCCCAGCACAAAGCTCGCCACCACCCTCTATATGATCACGTGACAAGTGGCACAGCAGCTGCACAGCTGCCTCCGAGCACAGCGCGTCGGGGAGCCTCCCGCTCGTTCCCCTCTTCCTGCCAGATCAGAACAACTGCCAGAGCAGAAGAAGCGAGGCGACCGATGATCATCCTACACGTATTTCTAGATACATTCAAAGCCGCATATATCAAATGCACGAAAAAAAAAAATACCCAATGGGAATTAGGTCTGTATATGGCAAATGTCGTTATAACGCTTTTAAATAATTTAGCGTATTTTCGTTGTGCAAGTTGGCTTTACGACATTGCTTCACGATATCGTAACCCAACTTCACGGCAATACGCGGGCAAATTTTGTTTGTTTTCATTTTTCGTTGCTTGTGGTCGGTGGTGCGGGTTAAATGCATGGGGCTGGTTATACGCGATAAAATAGGGTATCAGGTGTAAACGGCGCCTCAGCATCTTTATACGCAGCTCTTCGTGCTCGTTGGGCGCCGGACGCATCTGATTCGCCTTGCCACTAATGTCGACCTTGTTCTTGAATATCCTGAATAGCGTCCTACTGTACCCAGCGGTGATGTCAGACTTGTTTTCTCCACGTTCGACCATCTTTACAATTGACAGCCTTGCGGAGAACAGCAGGTTCTCTCGTTTCACGGCAGCCATCGCGTTAACAGAGGAGGGAACGTCGACCGCGCACGACGGGCGCTACGACGAATAGTCATAAGACGCGACGGCACTCGGTAGTTGATATCCGCTCCGTGCGGCGCCCTCCTCATCACACCGCTTGCTCGTCCAAATGCATGCGGAAAAGCCCCCTTCCGTGAGAACAAGGCAACTTAATGTGAGAGAAAGTCAACTTTGGGGAGTTTGGCGCTGCCCGATGTATGATGTGGTCCGCCTATTTTTGTTTGATGTAGCCGTGAATTTTCTTATAAATGAAAGTTAAAATACTGTTACGTTGACACATAGTTCGATATAAAGGGATAATTTCATTTACGCCAGTTTGATATAGTCGGTTTTCACTTCAGTTCCCTCTCAGGAAGGTTCCGTCTAACTATTGCGTCATTCAGGATATGGCACAAAGCGGCACGCGCTCAGTGAATCAATGGAATGGAATGGAAGAACGTTATTGCGGTCCTTCGGGGCACGAACTAGCACGTAGCTGGACGCTTCCACGTCGGGAGAGATAGGCCTATAGCCTCTGCGCCACGTTTCGGGCCCGTTGGATTGCCCACAGTTGTGCTTCCAAATCAGGACTGCGTAGCGCGGCATCCCAGTTGGACGACGTAACGTCTTCGTCAACCCGTGGGGCCCCGCCAGAGCACCGCCGTCTTCGTCATCGCCTGGGGCACCGCCAGAGCACTACGTGGGGCACCGCCAGAGCATGTAGTCTAAGCTGGCAAAGTCTGAGCAAAACGCGCGAGTTTTTGACGTCTGAATTTCGGGATAGACCCTGCGCAAGAGTGCGGGACCCAGACCAGCAAATTGAATTGACACTCAGTGAACCAAGCTCGTAGGAAATAGATCTGCTCAAAATTCCTGGACTTTTAAAAGGGCTCTTCCTCCTCTGCAAAGAACGGATTCTATTCGGTCTATTCTCCACCACTTGAAGAGCAGGATACATCAGTGACATATATCCAGCGACTAAAGATGGTGTCATAGAGGTTCTTTGAAAAGCAGCGCATACTTGGGATCACAGACCAAGGATACGAGTTAATGTGGAAAAGGTTGATTACATAGTGCTACGCAGGCAGTGTTCGACGGTCTCTTTCTAATGGGTTTCTTTGGCACAGGCGGGGCTTCCCCCCTGTATATATATAAAGCAACAAGTGACCCAAGTCGGGTTTTAGGAAGCAAAATACGGGTGGATGGACATATAGCAAAGTGCGGTCCGAGTTTAACCCAGTAACGCTCTTAGATTAGTCATGTAAAAATATAGAAATTGTAATTCAATATATCATCTTATTCCTTTCCTCTGTTTCCCCTTCCCGAAGGAGCAGGCAGGCTTCCGCCCCTCTCGGTGGCAGTTGTGAGCTGTTCCCACCCTATTTCCTCTGTGTCTTCGTGTTTTCTGTGTGTAGAAACCAATAAAATAAAATAAATAAAATAAAATAAAATAAATAAATAGGGCACATGTGCATTTCATTCTTACCCCATATTTGTATATTACAAATAAGCCATGTTGCCTTTACGTATTTATTAAAACGGGGCATCTCCATTTCTTTCGTTTTTGTTGAAACATTCCGTGTCTACGCAGAGACATTACTGCGCTAACACGGTGCAGATAGTTGTCAAATCAGCATTTCAAAACAAGAGGAAGCTAGACCAATCAAGATATACTAGTGCGTGTCCCTTTATAAGACTGTCTGTTAAGATAACTGATGGCACTTACCGATAAGATTCGGAACCACCGGGTCTTCGAGCCGTACCGGGGAACAACTCAGATTATTTTTGACAATATCAAATTCAATATCTACACAAGTATTAGTTTATTTTACACCCGTATAAATGTTCGTTAAAACTTGCGTTCGTCCCTCTTAAAAGGTACAGTTATGTACGCGCATAATGTAGCTTTGTTTCTTGCTTATTTATGGTCGAAAAAAATTGAACGACACTTTGTACATTCCAAAGTGTGTTCGGCGAAAGCGTGTGGCCATTCCACTGACTATGTTATGTCTTTTTTCTTTTACACTCTCACTGGGGATAACACACAAACCGAATGTGTGCGTGTTTTCTTTTTTTTTAATTTTTTACCGCGAATCGCAGCGAGACGCGAGACTAATCTTCCTCCGTTCGCATGCGTTAGTATTTTCTCGCGCATTGCGCATCGCGCAAACGCCATCAGCGTTCCAGCGCTTAAATTGACGGACCCTTTGTAAATTCGAAAGTGTATTCCGTGGAAGCATGTGTCCATTGACACGGCGTCGGTCAGAATGATTGCAAGGGCTGGGCACAGCGACGCTACGCAAGCAAAGCGCGAGCGCTGTAGAGTCCGACGCGACCGCCGTCCGTTTGCGCACCCCGGCGGCCACCTGATTCCGTGCCAGAGCTCGGATGGACAGACGGACGGACAGACCCACAGACGGACGGCGGACGGACAGACAGACCCACAGACGGACGGACAAACGGACGGACGGACGGACGGACGTGAGCATGAGACATTAAAGGCTTTCACCTTAAAATTACGCCATCTCACGCTAAAGGGAACCATGTGTAGATGCGAAGCAGCGGGCGCTAACGCTCACACTGGCGGCGGCGTTGACGCTGGCGCTCATCGCGGCGTTGCGCAGGAAAGAAATCTAGGGAGGCGCAATCACGCAGTGATGGACCGGCGTTTCCTACTGGAACATGCCAATCGCTGCTTATGGGCAATGAGAGACAGAAAACTCAGACTGGACACAGAGACCCGCAGTCCGCTTTTAGTTAACGCGCACGCTGCGAATTTTTATTGTTCAACAACGCACAGGAGAAATCTCCCACCAGCACCACCTTGCAGGTCAAGATCCAGTGCCATATATACGGGGTGGCTAGTGAACGGTTGTGCAGCGCGAGCAGTCGGTTTTTAGATGCGAAGCATCTTATGCTCGGGGCTCTGTCCGTCCCCCGTCCCGCGTCCCCCGTCCCGCGTCCCGCGTCCGGCCACTTTCATGAAGTAGGCAAGCACCCATTATGCGAACCAGAACACTGTAGTAATATGACGCACACCACCACCACCGGACGGACGGACGCGAGCATGAGACATTAAAGGCTTTCGCCTTAATAGGACAGTACTAGAGGCATGGGCACAAGAAAGACAGCACTGATGGTGGTGATGATGATGATGATGATGAGTGAGAAATATAAGTCAATTAACTTGGTGGAAGATCTAAAGCACACTATACCGCGGATGAGTGCAGTTTTCCTCGGAAGGCCATTCCAATCTCGGACAGTTCGGAGGAGGAAAAACTGCAGAGGCGTGGTGGAGCGGGCTCGTGGTGGGTTTACTGAGTTCGGATGGCCTGTTCGATGAAAACGATTGACGCACACATACTATAGTTTCCCGTTGAACGTTGCTTGGAAACAAAATGCTGCGCTTCTTTAAAGCAAGCGGTCACTGCACTGGCCGCCCTCTTGACTTGAAGATTCATACTGTATACTTCATGCTGGAAAGAAACTTGGTCGTATACGTATGGGTCTTTTTAAGGCGAAAGCCCTTAATGTCTCATGCTCACGTCCGTCCGGTGTCCGTCCG
The DNA here is from genome assembly GCA_030522465.1 of Rhipicephalus appendiculatus. Classification (NCBI taxonomy): domain Eukaryota; kingdom Metazoa; phylum Arthropoda; class Arachnida; order Ixodida; family Ixodidae; genus Rhipicephalus; species Rhipicephalus appendiculatus. The sequence continues at coordinate 42,709 of JALIZH010030041.1, forward strand.
TCCGGATGTCCGTCTGTCCGTCCGTCCGGCCGTCCGTCCGGATGTCCGTCCGTCTGTCCGTCCGTCCGGATGTCCGTCCGTCTGTCCGTCCGTCCGGATGTCCGTCCGTCCGTCCGTCCGTCCGTCCGGATGTCCGTCCGTCCGTCCTTCCGGATGTCCGTCTGTCCGTCTGTCCGTCCGGATGTCCGTCTGTCCGTCCCTCCGTCGGTCTTTCCGTCCGTATTTCCGTCAGTGAAATGGCCACACTCTTTCGCCGAACACACTTTGGAATGTACAAAGTGTCCTTCAATTTTTTGTGCTGCGTTGTAAATTTCGTTATGCTAGCGGCAACCATCTGAATGAAGGAAGGAAAGAAAAGACACATGTTTCGCGTTGTTACATTTAGCGCTTGTGCCGAAAAGGGAGCAGTGATTTCTGTTCTTGGAACAATGCGCAGAAGTGTTGCTTGCCGGCTGACAGTCGTTCAAGCATGTGCATTGCCAGCCCGAGCCGGTGTGTGAGGCGCCATGCAGCCCGAAACAGGAAGGTGATAGCAGATGACCGTACTCGTTTCCGGTGCCACATCACCCTTCCGGAGAAGCGGTGACAGCCCAGATGACGACCGGATCCCGCTAACAGGGCGGTTAGGTACTTAGGGACGGTGAACTCTTTCAAGGGAAGACTCCCTTTCTCCCACAAAAGGATAGGGCGGAGGCTACACCCCGTCGAGGACGTTGATCTCGGTGGGTGTAAGCGGCGCTTCTGAAACCGGTATCTATGATGTGATTGGAGCAGTGGCGTAGCCAGGGGGTGGCCCACCGGGCACGTGCCCCCCCCCCCCCCCGAAATTTTTTTAGATGTGAAGCATCTTATGGCGAAGCTTAATCCGGTGGTGGTGGTGGTGGTGGTGGTGTGCCGCGTGCCCACCCTTACTGCGCATGCGCAAACAGGTAAAGAAAAAATAAAAATAAAAAACCTCCTCTCCCCCCTCTCTCTCCTCTAGGCATCCCTCCCCACGGCAACCACACCCTCACTGCGCATGCGCCTCCCTTCCTCTCTCCCCTCTTACACTCCCCCCCCTCTCTCCATCACTGCCCGCGGCGTCTAACTCCCCCCTGCGCATGCGCGTCCCCCCCCCTCTCTCTCCTCTCCTACGCTCCCCCCCCTCTCTCCTCTACGCATCCCTGCCCACGGCGTTCACACTCCCCACTGCGCATGCGTGTCACCCCCCTCTCTCTCCTCTCCTCCGCTTCCCCCTCTCTCGCCTCGCGACGCCGACGCAGGCAGCGTCTGCTAGCGAGTTTCTTGGTTGAAAAAACCAACTGCTCGCGCTGCACAACCGTTCACTGGCCATCCCGTATATATGGCAATGGATCTTGACCTCCAAGGTGGTGCCGGTGGAAGATTTCTCCTGTGCGTTGTTGAACAATAAAAATTCGCAGCGTGCGCGTTAACTAAAAGCGGAGTGCGGGTCTCTGTGTCCAGTCGGAGTCTTCTGTCTCTCATTGCCCATTAGCAGCGATTGGCATGTTCCAGTAGGAAACACTGCTCCATCACTGCCTGCTTTGCGCCTCCCCGGTTTTCTCTCCTGCGCAACGCTGCGATGAGCGCCAGCGTCAACGCCGCCGCCAGTGTAAGCGTTAGCGCCCGCTGCTTCACATCTACACATGGTTCCCTTTAGAGGGAGATGGTGTAATTTTTTCGCCATGGCATGCAGAGCGAAAAATGGCCATTTCAGGGCGGTGCACCCCCCGAAATCAAGGAGGTGCCCCCCCCCCCCCCCCCCCCGAAAAAAATTTCTGGCTACGCCCCTGGATTGGAGTGACCAGCTCGGAACAATTTCCCCCCTCTAGGGAATTGGGGAAAGTAGACTCCTCCTGAGCTCGTTGGTCTCCGTTTTAAGGAGACCAACGAGCTCCGACTCGGCACGAAATATTCAGCATCTGAACGTTGTTGAGCTTCCCTTCGTTCTCCTCACCTGCCTCCGCAGTTTCCTCCTGGGGTTCTGTTGTTTGCATAGGCCGGTAGAAATGACGTTATAGGGAACAGTGGCGCTGGTCCAGCCTGCGATAGGGGAAAATGACGAACAGCCCGCGGTGCGTGCAGGTGCGAGAAACGTCAGTCGTGGCCTGCAGCTTTCATAAAATAAAGGTTGAAATGTTTTCGATGTCGTTGCCCCCCGCACCCTCTATGAGGGCTCCGGCCCACCACTGGTCCTGAGCCTACAGCATGTAGGCAAGCCAACGGTTGTAGCTAAGCCTCGAAATTTATTCAAGTTAAAAAATCCTATATACCATGTTATCCAAAACCAAATAGCTGCATGGTAATCTAGTCCTAAAGCTGTTGCTGTCAATTTATTTTCACCCATTACAGAGTTTCCAAGCAATGCACGAGAAAATGTACTCAAGTGCCTTTCCACGACTGCTGCAGCAGCGAAGCAGGTGAGTCTACGAAAGAATTAGACCTGTGGGATACTGCGAAAAAAAAAAAACTGCCATTTGCAAAAAAAAAAAAAAGAAAACTGGAGTGGGGCGAAGCATGCAGGGAAGAGTGTTTCAGCTCCACTAACGTGAAACCTAGAGAGGGGCAAAACATGCAGTGTTTTGAAAGAGATTTGTCGGATGAGGCACTAGTGGTGTCAAGCCTGAAACCGGGCATGAAGGGAAGAGTGTTTGCGCTCAACTAACGTCATTGGAAAACTGCGTCGGGATGCAGCTAAGATGCTTCTTCTTCTTCGTCCCTACATGCCCTGTTTCCGTTCCCTACGGCATGTAGGAAAGGGTGTTAGAGCTGCACTAACGTAATCGGCTATTTGTTGAGCTAACTGTTGCCTTCTTCATTTTTAGTGGAGCGGGGGGCAAATAGGGGGAGTTACCCTATTTCTGTGGCGCGTACCCACTTTTATGATGAACCGTGACTACATGACACACCGTGACTACATGAGACGCGGACGTCGCAAAGCCTCGTCGCATGAGTTTGCGACGAAACTCGTGCGACGCGCGACGTCTCAAAGCACCCCTCGGTGGTAATGTACTTCCTCCCTACACGACGCAGCCCTCTCTCTCGCCGTTTATGATGGGCCGTGACGACATGACACACCGTGACAACATGACACGCCGACAAGCCTAGACCCTAGGGTGCTTTGCCCCTAAAAAGCGTCAGAGTTTCAACGCAAGGGCGAAGCAATGAATACGATTGCAACAAATTTGAATGTTACACCATACTCCCTCAATAGCTTTGAGTACAATAGTATTGAAGTACAATAGTATTGAAAGACTATGGTTATAGGAAGTAAGGCTAACAACTAACCTCATTACGATCCCATCAGGCATAACTTTTCAAAAGGCTAACATAAAAGAATGTGAACGCTCCATGGAGCGGCCACATTCTTTGTCTGTGGCTTCAACGCGAAGAACCGGTCAGAGCACAGCACGTACAAGGGTAGGGGCCATCTACCGATGCCTGTCGAGATAGAGCATGCGCCAGCGTGCGCGAACACGCCCTTTCCACCAAAGCCCGCAGCTGCTGCCCAAGCAACGCAGCTCCCTCCCCCCTCCCCCTGCTATCAATTACACTCCGTTCTGTAGACAACAAACAATCATACATAGCATGCGTTCTATAGAAACAAACAAAAGAAGTGCTAGCAGCTCCACTTCGCGAGTACTGTCAAAACAGCTGAAGCTGATGCCCCCCCTTCGTCAGGCTCAGCCTCTCCCATATTTGTGTGGCTCTTTGGCCTGTACGATATTGGTCATTGGGCGATACAATCAATCGTTCTTGGTGTCGTTTAGGAATGTGAAGATTTATATTGGAAGCTGCACGTTAACTTCTGTCTTCTGTCAGTTATGTCAATGTAATCCGAAATATTAACATTTTCTTAACTTCAACCCATTGATCAATCGGTTATTTTGCAAAACATGAATATGGCGAAGATTCTATTTGTAACATGTGCGCATTTAGAAACAACTGTAACTTTTACGTGAAACACGGCAAAGAAATTAACATCTTTTAGTTGTGGATTGATACACAGTGACGCGCAATTAAAGGGATCATTCGTACAAAGTATCGGTTTTTCAGGCCTATTTGTAGCAGGCAAGTTACTCATAACTGCATTTCAAAAAGTGTCTCGCCCCTATGTTACTTCCTAAAGATGGCAAACAATTTCAGTGTCAATGTTCTTCGACTACCGGACGAGAGAATAAAGGCCCAAATGAATTACATTTACATATTAACATTGACTAATTACTATATCGTCAAAATTTCCACGAAACAATACGCAGCTGTGTTGAGGTTTGAATATGAGAACAAAGCTTTTGAATCTCAGAGTTGCTGTGACGTCATCTTCCCAGCTGTCACTGGAGTTACTAATAAGAAAAAGCTCAAGGTTCATTGTAACTGCTAAGGACATAAGCCCGAGGCAAAATGAAAGACTAAGCATGCTTTTATAATTGCCAGAACTTCGCGCGTACACTTGCTCAAGAACGTGTCACGAGATATTAGCAGCTTCAGGAATTATTTCACCTTTGCGGTGTTCATCAGGCGTTCGAAAGCAAGCAAGCAATGTGCAAAATTTTCATAAGGGCAATCTGTTGGGCTCGCTGGTCTCACATAGTTGCTACTACATTTAGCGCGTAAAGTTTAATGGGGACACAAGAACAAAACACGGCGGACGAGGACGAGCACTCAATATCAACTGTTTTACAGCGAAGCACTTTACCTCTAAGCCATGCATTCCCAGGCGGGGGGGTACTCTGGGCATGTCACGTCCGTGTGTAGACAAAAATGTTGGTCCAAGTAACCTGACATCATAAATCAGAGTGCACAAGCCTGCTATCTTGGAGGCATTACGCATGGTCCGTGTCTGCCCCTTTTCTCGCGCCAGCTGTGCTTCGCTTCTCTGCCGAGCACGCCTGCTGTCATAGGTAACCGCTGCTGGCGTGAGTGCTTGTCCTGTGTGTGTGTGTGTGTGTGTGTGTGTGTGTGTGTGTGTGTGTGTGCGCGTGTGTGTGTGTGTGTGTGTGTGTGTGTGTGTGTGTGTGTGTGTGTGTGTGTGTGTGTGTGTGTGCGTGCGTGCGTGCGTGCGTGCGTGCGTGTGTGTGTGTGTGTGTGTGTGTGTGTGTGTGTGTGTGTGCGTGTGTGCGTGTGTGCGTGTTCTTGCGAACACGTTTCCTTAGCGTTCCTCTGTTCCGCATCAAAGCTCTTTCCTCGGTCTCTCATCGCGCAGAAAGTCGGAGGCATGCGGCGTTGGCTCGGGCGTTCAGGTTGAACATAATTAATGACAATAATTGTTGGGGGTATTACGTCCCAAAAGCCACAATATGATTATAAGGGACGCCGTAGAGGAAGGCTTCGGAACTTTCGACGACCCGGGGTTCGTTAACGTGCACTTGAACCTAAGTACACTTGCCTCAACCCTGTTCGCCTCCATCGAAAATGCGGCAGCTACGGCCGGGATTCGATCCCGCGACCTTCGGGTCTGCAGTCGAGCCCTATAACCGCTAAACCACCGTCGCGGGTGCACCTAAATCTAATAACACGGGCCCCTAGCATTTCGCCTCCGTCGAAATGCGGCCGCGATTCGCTCCCGGTGCCTTCGAGATTGGACATCATTACATTCGGATTCACAACTCATAACACGTCCTTAAGCGGCCTCGGATGTTTTTTGCAGCTTAGCTGTTCTCAGTCGAGGCTTCCCCGTCCGGTGGTGTAGCGCTGGTCACGTAGGCATCGCAGGGTGGCGAGAGGGACGGTTCTGTAGAAAGGGGAAGGCAGCGCCGCACCTAGAGTGGCGAGGGTTACGCTCGACAGGTGAACCACTGAGTGGCGCGCCAGGAAGGAGGAGAGTGAGTCCTTGCGGAAAGAGTGAACCAATGAGAGATGCATCAAGAGGGGCGAGAGTGACGCTCAGTGGAGGAATCCAGTCGTTTTACGAGAAGTAGGTCAATTAGAATCTCGGTGGAGTTTAAAGGAAGGGCGTTGGTTCTGTGTGAGTTGGCACTTTCATTATGGTCAAGACTGCTCTCGAGAAATAAGCCACCTGACGTGAGCGTCAGCGAGAGCTGACGCGGGAACGGGCATGTCGTCGCCGAAACAACCGTGTTGTTCGCGCAGGAGAGGCCGAAGCTAAGCGCCAACGAAGGGAAGACGTTGGAAAAAATAAAAGTACGATAGCCTGCTGAAGGAAGTGCATCAGCTTCGCTCTTTCGACAGTGTTCGCTAAGTGGAGCTGGCTGGATTTTTTTACTTTCGTAGTATCTGTGGATGTGAGGCTTGTAGGACCAATTCAGGCGATGTGGTAAAAGATGAAGTAATTGTTACAAACATCAACAAAACTAAGTAAATCAGTTCTTCGAACACTTATGCGGTAGAGTAAGCTCTATGAACAGAATAAAAAAAGAATGTCATGCACCAGTTTGTAGGAAAATCATCCAGGAAGTATACTAGAAAGTCATGGAATACGCATGAATTTCCTTACTTGCTTCTAGTTACGAACCGGGTTGATTACAACCAATACTTTGTCAACTGGAAAGCTTTCGTTCCTTGAAATCCCTACGGATTCCCTTTGCGACTTCTTGCTACTAACAGGTGTTTATTTTTTTCTTCATATAACTCTAAAACCTGTCAGAACGCGAAAATGGTCATGTGGACAGCCTTACCGATGACTTCTGTGGGTGTCTAACGAAACAGTTTACGATAAAACCAGTTTCCTCTCCGGAATAAATTATTTGCTGCAAATGAACGGCAAGTGTCGCGTTAAGTTCCCAACAAATATTTTTCCACTTGCAGCAAGACACCCAGATGGACGCCTACCGGCTGGAAGCCCTCAAGGCGATTCTACCGAAAGGCACGCCTCCGAACAAGCTCGGCCCAAGTGCTTGCGAAATCACTATGCTGCCACTGGACGGCACCAACGAGGTCGTCAAGAGAAAAGCCATCGTAAGTAGAGCATGGCATCCGCACAGACTACGTGTGCTCGTAAAAAAAAATAATAATAAAAAATAATAATTTATTTAACGTGCCCAGGAACAACCGTAAGGTCTTCGCGCAGGCGCACGCCGAAAATAAAATTAAAAAAATGCCCCCACCTCCCCGAAGGGAAATCGTGAGGAAATGCGCATGCATTTCTTGCGCCCACACCGACTTCTGCCATCGCCTTGAGAGGCGCCCAGCCAGCGAACGGTCGAGAGTGAGGCGCGAGCGGACTGGGAGAGTGGGGCGCAGGGAGAGCGAACGGCGAGAGAAGGAGCGGCGAAGCACTGCACCTACCCTCTCCTACACTCTCTCGCACCACATGCTCCGGTTGCTAGGGGCGAGGATAAGCGCGCGCCCGCAGCTGTTGCTATGGGAGAGGGAGTGAGAGCGGAGAGATAACACCTGCCGGCGCGCGGACAACGCCGGACAACGCCGCACAACGCCGGATGCCTGACATAGCCCGACTAAATGCATTCGCATTTAAAAAAATGAACAATACAATACAGACAGTCTTCAGAAACGCATAGACAAAAAGAAATCAACACAAAGGGGGGAAAGTACACGAAGACCACGCACGAAATATTGAAGGGGAATGAAAAATAGTATTGCACATATACAACTATGTGGAAGGCTGGATGAAAGACGGAGATGGGAAATATTTATACATTGTGAAAAACTATGGGAAGAAGGTGCAAACCTCGGATGAAAAGAATTATTGTGGACTGTAAAAACGACAAGATCATGAAAATTAACATTGTAGACACTTTGCATTCTGTGATTGGTAGAATGTTGGAAGAAGCAGGCCGGTACATCAAACGGTCTATAATCTCTGGTTAACTTAAGCGCAATTCGTATATTAACACAATTGAGAAGTACAGGGCAAGATACGATAACGTGAACTATCTTGCAAAGAAATAAAATATATGCGCAATTTCGCAGGTAGTAAAGGCATGGCAATGATGATAATCCAACTGTATTTGAACTAGACCTAGAATCATTTCCAGCGAAGCTGTGGTTATACAGTCGAACTCACTTATAACGATACTGGTTTTAACAATATATCGCTTATAACAATGAGAAGCTGCTGCACTGTCAACTTTTGCAGGTTTTCTATGGTGAAATAACTCGCTTACAGCAATGCCCGCATGCCGCATTATCGGTTATAACAATGAATCCTAGCTGTTAGGCATCCGTGCCGAAAGGTAATGGAGCGCGAAATCCTTGAGAAGAAGGAAGAAAACGAGAAATTCAAGATGCTCAATCACCGCCCACAACCCCCGAAGTACCCCAGCGCCCCTTGAGATTTGCGGCATGCTTCGTCGCATAGCGTTTTGGCACTGCAGCAAAGCTGGCTTTTGAAGTCCACTACGGCGCGGGAGCTGAGGTGGCTTTTGTTAAAACATGCAATTTGAGTAACAAGTGGGGACATCGAAGAGTTTCAGCATCCGAAACTTCAGACGTTGTCATACATTGGCTCTGTGGGGCTTGTGGCGGTCCTGTGTAAGCGTCCGAATTTTCAAACATGTCCGAAAAACCGGCAGCTTTGCACAGCCTTGTCACTGATGTCTTTTGGTATATCCCATCCGATATTATAGTTTTCTCGCTACAGCCTGCTATCCCCCCTATTTTGCTTTTTTTTCGTGTTACCCATTTACAGAAATTATTGGTTACAACAATGAAATTTTCCGTGGCACTTGAGTATTGTTATAAGTGGGTTCAACTGTATATGCTTAGAAATTTTTTCTGGACTCGTACACTGGCATGGCTGCTGGATTGAGCAGCGCAATTCCAGATCACATACACATGCTCAAATTGGGGAAGACATATTGCGGTGTACAATTTGTGGAAGGCTAAAGGAGAACTGAATTTTCGAGATATTCTGCAAGCACAGCGGAGAGAACGAAGGCCCCGCGTTGCAGCCCGCTTAGTGTGAGCAGAAAAGTTTAACGTACCATCAAAAAGAACACCAAGATCATTGATCTCGTAAATGTTACATGACAACACAGAATTGATTTGCGTACACACTGCTGCTAAGAAATCGTATTGCACGAGAATAGAGCACAAAAAAAAAGCACTCCAGGTGTTCACATCCATCCCTCTCTTTACTGGCGAAAAATTGCAGATTTAAGAAGTAGAACTTTACGAATGCACACTAACACATTTTCGTCTTGAGCTACACACGCTAAGGTGCATACTTATTAAACTTCAACAGGAATTTCGCCTTCGTGTCGCTAAGCGGGAATTGTTTGAATTTCGACAGAAAGATTTTCCTGAGCTAAGTGTCTCAGCGACTTGATCCGAGCGTCGGCGAAAAAGTTAACACACGCTTTGTTTCCTTTGCTATCACTCACTCCGCGTTGATTGCGAAGGAGGACACAGCAGTGGTGAGGTATCTGAATACTAGTAAAAGCTCAGTAAAAATAAACTGAAGCGCGTCGATAGCACGCGTCCTGAGTGCACGTGTGCGTCTTTGTTGGCTCTGAGCATTTCCCGTAAGTTTCACGAAGCTTGGGTTGAATCCCCCCCCTGCCCCCCCCCCAAAAAAAGGGCTCCAATCAACCCTGTGAAGGCAGCTGGTCAACTGAACTGTGCGATCACTTGACCCAGTAGACCAAAGGAATGTATCCTTGATCCAGTGCGCAATACACTAAATGAAGTGATTATCAGCAAGATAATTAAATGCATGGTTAATCGTGTTGCCGCTGCTCTTCGCCAGTGCTGACTATGCTGACCAATGCTAGCACGACACTACTGAGATCAGTTTCTAGGCGGGTGAGGATCATGAGGGTCATGCGTTTGGGAAGTTGACTGCAGAAATACTCCTAGCTGCACATATTGGTGTTCCTGCTTTTGGGATGAAACCTTGAATATCACGGCTAATTTCTACGGACATAACGTCTAAATACCGAGCCAAGATATACACGTTCGCCGGGAATACACAGCTTCCTGTTTCGTGATTAGGCAATCATTTAACATAACTGAGCAGAATCCCTTAATCTTGCATGTGTTATTTAACAGAGGTAGGCACTTGTCCTTTTCAAGTCGACCGAAGCGAAGTTATTCAGGGACCTGAATTTTGTTGAAAAAAAAAAAGTACCTCGATGTAGGCGATGCCATTTTCGTCGAGAGACGGAGAAGAATAAAAGAAAGGTAGGGAGGTTTCTGAGAATGGAGCCATTCGTTTGCTGAATATCGAACAAGTTTCTAAGTTATGATAACGCATGCATCGAAACTTCATGCGTTTAACCTGTGTATTTTCAGGTAACCACGTGCATGGAGAAAGAACTCGAAACGAAGGGTTTTGACACAGTGAGTTTTTCTCTCGGTCTTTTCGCTTTTAGTCCCCTCCCAGCTTTCTTACTTCTCATCCCGAAGCATAGCAAATAGAATGTCAAGTTAGCCTATGAACTAATCGTTTTATATCTGTTTTCCTGTTCCTTTCTGTCTCATGCAATGGCTTTCCCTAGCTCGCAGGCTCACCTCCCTCGCCCTTCTACCGTCAAAACTTATACGACGCATGTAGCTGACTACTTTTGCTTGATTTGCAAAATTATTAATACTTAATAAACAATCACAGTGATCTTTTACATTATGTAAGTACACTTGACAGTGAACAAACATCAGGATCAAATCATTTTATTACATTAGTTTACGGGAAGGAAGGGAATAGAGATATCTTGACGCGAAAATGATCAAGTAAGTACCATTATTTGGTATGAAGAGAACGTGCTGCTTTGAGCACATACAGCCGCAAGCAATCTGACAACTACCCTAGTTATTTTCGCAAGCGTTGGTTATTTCTTGATGAACGGCACAGACTCGACTGCTTGAGTGTTCAATTCTGCTGAGCTGCCCATTCTCTCACCTCAAGAAAATCGAGCGCCGCATACAAGGGCCAGGTGAAGGCGACAAAGAATACAATATGCCCCCCAGTGACAGGAAATAGTTGCTTATAGAACGAGAGCTCTGCTATGCTATGGCTCCCAGGTCAATCATCGCGTCGCAATGACCTTGGGCCACCGGAGCGCGAGCCGCTGGAGCGCAAGTGTGGCAGGCGTGACGTCACGTGAGGTGATCCGCTGCCGATACGCGTCACAGCTGCGCTCACTCGCAACCTTGCCGCTGCGGTACCACGTGACCGGGCGAACGCTAATGAAACGCTGTGTGCGTAGCCTTTGAAAAGCCAAGCCAAACATACATTACGCTTGTGATAAATAGGTTTAAAATTAAGAGTTAAACGTAAGCCAACTTTTTATATTTTTATTTTCACCGCGCAGCCTGGACTTGATATCAAGGCCCTTCAGGCAAAGTGCCTCAAGTGCGCTTTCCCGAAGCTGTCCGAAGCCGACGCGGTGGCCCACTACAAGGGCGTGGTGAAGAACTTCGAGAGTTACGAGGAAAATGCCTTGCGCGTCACTTCAGAGGTAAGCCAGGTTTTATAGGTTCGGCATTTTGTTGTCACTTGCCAGTAAGCGCATGGTCGTGTGAACCTAAGGTCTGCATACTTGCAGCAGTACCGGTTCTGATGTCAAGAAAAAAAAACAACTTGTACGGCACAAGACACATGTCCTTCTTCTGCAACAATAGTCCACTAGACGCTGCAGCACTGATAGGAAAGTCATGACGGGTCATTTTATGCTAAACAGATATTACCTATCGTAGGTAATAACACAACCGAAAGAGAGTGTAAACAAATTACGAGTGGAAATTTTGCCTTGAGAGTTAATAGAGACGACGTAACAGTAGCAGATAAAGTTTTGGTTTGAAGAAGTCACTACTGCTCTAAGTCTGAGAAATAAGTGCACGAAAAAGACGCATTATTGCCCTGTCAATTAAATCAACCCTGAAAATCAATCAAATCATGTAAATTAAAGAAAACGACATCGTCGGGTGCTGGCTGGTTCTCTTACATCATCCGCATTTTACTGTCACATTGTCCGAGTCTTAATTTGCATTTATTGGATGACATTTACCAAAATTTCTTAACCAAAAATAAATTCAGGAGCCACGTCACCGACACCGTGTAAACCACGGTGTTAGAAGTATTATAGGTGGACCGACGGCGCCCCCCAGAAACGATGAACTTCGGTCCTCGTTTTGTGGAGAGGGCGCGAGATGGCGCCCCAGTACCCGTGGCCGATGCGAGGAATGGATGGTCGCTTCGGGGCCGCGAACGCCGCTCGAAATAAATAAAAAAAAAGTCTGCATTCGCTCTATAACGAGCATAAAAATAAATAAATAAACAAAAGAGACGAACAAATCCTAGATACTGATCACACAGCCGTAGATATCTGTGGAATATGTTCAATTCACCACCTCGATGGTTCGCGATAGGCGGATGCTATCGCATTCGGATATGTGAAATCGTGCCGAATGCGAAATGTGAAATGCCGAATGCGACATGTGTGGACATGTGAAATTTAAGCGTATTACAGTGAAGTCGCGTTAAAATATTGCCACGCGCGTTTCCAATTTTCACAGTTGCTGTATTCGGTTTTCGCCGACAAAGACTGTCAGCAATGCTCAGCGCAAACCGTGCCTCTTTGTTCGAGAAGCTTCCCGATTATTGTAGATCGTTTTGTTAAGATGCACGCAAGACGCGAACACTCGAGCTTATTCCAGAGCTTGCGCGACAACCAGTGATAAGGCTGGAATATTTGACGCCACACGTATAAATGCCGACGCACTCGCCACTGTTTTCATGACGACGCGGCTGGGAGCAGCAGCATAATAGTTTTAGCTCGCGCCAGTAGTGGAACCATCCGGCTGTGTAGCTGCCGTTCTAGTCATGAAAACTTCACAAAACATGACTGTTCTCAAGCCTTCAACGCCAACTCTGTGGAAAGCCCACGCTCTTGTTGGGAAATGCACGCTATTACCACGCTCAAAAACTTCCTCGATCAAACTTGTGGCTGACACCGCGACTGGCTTTGTGTCGAATTCTGTGGCGTCAGATCCCATACAGATTCTTTTATCCATCTCGCTGACGACATCGCACGCCTGCAAGGTCTCGGTTAGCGTAAGTTCTTGAAATCTGGTTGAATTTCCAGTCTCACGTGGCGCCGTTTGACGTCAGGAGGGTATGAACAATCCGCAGGCGCATTCCTTCTTTTTTCTCAGTGAGCACGACAGACGGAAAACTTCATCGGCGCGGCGTCTCTAGCTGAAGCCGCCTTTCGTGGTGTACTCACAAGAACGTGGCCTTTGTATACAGCTTCCCACGTCTTCGTTACGTACCTCGGCTCGTGCTTCTCGCAGACATAGTCAGTCGACTGCAGCACGCGGTCCTTGCACGGAATCGCATTGCGCCATACCTTCACGCGGTCCGCTTCTCGGGGTGCAGCAAAGAGCGTCGCTTTTTCAGCGCAGGTCTTGTCGCCAGATTTGCACCGTGGCACAAAATGCGTCTTGCACATTTCACGGCTTGCTCACACGAATAGCGTACATCGCACAAAAAGATTGATAACAAGAGCGCAACGTGGCCACAACTGCGTTGGCGTCCGCTCGCCACAAAGGCGCAATCGGGGCCTGCTCGCCCGGCTCTCGGCCGTCTCGGCCACGTGACCCCTCCTGCCCTCTGGCGGCGCGATGGAGCGGAGGAACCGAAGTTCGACGCAGCGAGCGCACGGCGGATGCGCTCCGTCGTTCCACCTGTACTTCTAACACCGTGGTGTAAACCTTCATACGACGTATCGAAATTGTACCATTATAAAAGCTGACAACATTGATTCAGTATAGAGGTCACTTAAAAACAAGCAAGGGCCAGGCAGCTGTGTGTGACACACATCCACGAGTAGGAGCTCGGCAAGCAAAATCAGGAAACGAAGACATATGTACCGGGTGGCGGTATAGACACCTGCCAAAAATGGCTGTACAGGTTTCTCCACAACCAAACTCAGGAGATGCCGAAAACCTCATCTCCCGGGGCGAAACAATCCCTAGCCAGTAACCTCAGACTAGGATATTATATTCCCCATGGACCAAAGTAGGAGCCTTCTGGCAGGTGGCAGCAGCACTACGTTAACATTGTTACGGACAACTGAAGTTTAGAAACACGGGAACTACGTCCAAACGTTTCCTGCAGCTGAAAAGCGACAAATGGTTTACTTTTAACGAAAGAAAAAATTAAACGAAGAAAATTTGATAACGCGGAAATCGGGGTACTTCCGTACTCTCCGGTGAGCAGAAATATTCTGTAAAGTCATGGGCTTCGCTAGCGAAAACCGCGATATAATTAAGAGGCATGGGGTACCTTAGGACTCCCAATTAATTTCAACCACCGATGGTTGTTTAGCGAATCCCTAAATCTAAATACACGATTGTTTTAGCGTTTGGCTCCATCGATATTCGGATGCCATGGGCGGGAATCAAACCCACGTCGTCGAGCTCTGCAGCGCAGTCTCTGCCGCTATATACTACCACAACGGGCTAACATACCTTTTGGAAAAAATTGAGATAACCTTAGGAAAAGTGCAGAAAACAGCAAGGACTCCACAGTTGAACTTCACCTGAAGGGACGGATAGAAAAACGAAGGATCTGTGCAAATTAATCTACACAGGCGTCTGGTAAAATTATGTGACAGCTGGCTGGCGATTACAACGGTTCATTCGCCATATTAAGGCAGGCCTCTAGGGCGTAAGATGGCGGCGATGATACTAGGAACGACTTATCTGCACCATCGGACCGTTGCACTACATTAGGTACGAGCCTTGCCTTGAAATGCCTGCAACGTGTCTCATTTGCAGCGGCTGTGGCATCTCTACAACAATAGCGACGACCGTGACAGCGTGTTCGCCGGCTCATAAGCTTTATGATAAAAGAGACGACTCTGTGTTTGAGTGCTTTATCTCGGCGACATTCAACGTGACGGAGGTTATGAATACCACCCACAGCGTGTTAGATTGCATGAGGGTGAGAAAAAAGAAGAAAAAAGAAAGAGAACTGGCGCTTTCATTTTCTTGTGCTGTCATTTCATACATAGCCAGGCGTTGTATATAAAACCGTAAGCAGTAACAAAAAGCGTTAGCACGGCACACGATATTATGCGCAGGTTTGGAAGGCCATAGGTCAGTTCGCACTAGCGGCGTAGCAGACGAGCTCATATGTTGTGCTACGAGTGATTTCTCTTACTACGTATTTCGCACAGAGCTATGTAATATTCGAGCAGGTCTGCGCGAAATCTCACTCTCGTAAGAGATAGCCTGCCATGGTGCGAAATGGTAGTGTTGGCTCCTTATGTAAACGTTCGAGTCGAAATTACGCTTATATGACACGAACTAAAGACGTTGGAAACGAACGGACGTGCATTACACAGCCTAGCCCTAAATTGTTGCGCTTCAATCCGTGAATACTGTACACGCTCGGTATTGTATATAAACAACTCTGAGAATCGTCATGAATGGGCTACTTTGAAGGAAAACGTGATATTATTTTGCTCGTGGTGTCTCTTTTTTCTCACAGCTCAAGGCTG